>APFE030115175.1:61058-97840 GCA_000404065.3 Pinus taeda | reverse complement strand
CAATAGACCTTCTCTCTCTCAGGATTCCGGCAGCATAACCTCCCTATGCTTCAAGACTCTTACTATCACTCCAAACAAGCATAATCACAACTAGCATTACTCCAGAACTCCAAAAACTAACTTGTCTAATGCATGAGGACAGACTTTTATAAATGGAGAAGGGAGGAAGATTCAATGCACCAGGATGCCCATTGTGGATTGACATTATCTTCGAAAAGCTACTGAGGATAGATGTCAAGGATAGATGATGACTCTCGACCTCTATCAGATGGATTTTTTCCCTCAAAAGACTTCATGATCTGAAAGGAAAAAACATATGGGTGCGCGTTTGCCAAAAATCATTACCAAACTTAGTTGGCGCGAGTGTTGTTCTAGGACAGAGCGCCAATGGGCGCGGCCCTTTTTGAGGATCTCAGTGATTGGCGCGGATAAGACATTGTGTACCTGCGCCAATGGAAAAAGGGCACTTTTCAGGGATATAATTTGCAGAAGGTGTCTTTAGGGAACATGAAGTACATACTCAGGGGAACATAATGCAAGTGTTTTTAGGCTATGTCACTGGTCACAGGTCCCGGAATGTATCCTCCAATGTACGAAAACAGGGGTAACAGAGACGGTGACCAACGGTGACAAATTACTGTGTAACAGTCTCCATTATATGGAAGATGGGAATCAATTCTCTTAACATCATCAGGGAAGGCATTTCATGGAAAATTCAGTCTAGAATGAGGGTAAGAATTGGTCGAGACCCTTGGATTGGTTGTGGAAACCTTCACAGGCTGCCAGAGGACCTTCGATATTTCCTCGGGGACAACAATACTACTTATATTGGTCAAATCGCAGACATTCAGCGCTCCACCCCTTTTTAGCAAGCTTGGAAAATAGCTCAGGGATTAAACATACCACATCAATGGACTCATCATTGGAACACTTACATCAGGGCCCTCTCTGAGGCACAGATCAGAATTGGGGAGGGGGATGATGAAGTTTTCTAGACACTCGCAAAAGTAGGGAGGTAAATTCCAAAAGAGGGATATCTGGTCCTAGCTAAGGAGCGTCACCCACCTGATCTTGAACCTTGGTGGAAGCATCTATGGAATTTAAAATTCCCCCCTAGGAGAAAACTCCTTATGTGGACCATCCTAAAGAACAAAATCCCCATGGGAGATATCTAATTAAGCGAGCTTATCATGGCCCCTTCTGGTGCCATCTATGCAAATGCAACAATGAGTCTGCAAATCATCTTTTTGTTGAACATTAGGCGGCCCAGGAACTCTGGCTTTCACTCTCAACAGTGATCTCCTTCATGACAAGGTGGCAAGATGCTTCGGTAAATGAAGCTTGGTCAAATTGGTTGACAAGTGCCAACCCCAAAAAACTCAGGAACCTACCTCTATTGACTTGTTGGGGACTATGGATAACCCGAAATAACCTCATCTTCTAGAACACCCAGCCACATTGTCCTTCCATCACCTCCTGAATCATCTCTAGTTTCTCCTTCATCCCTGATGATGAAGATGTATCTCGATCCAGAACCATTACTCCTGAATCCATAGACCACTCAAAGCCATGGGATTTTTTTGACAGGTCTGCCCAAGAGGATAGATGCGAGGGAGGAGCCATTTTAAACCTCTCTGACTCTCATTACTTACACATTTAGATGAGTTTGGGGGGGTTAAAATAATTTTTTTGAATGGTCCTCTGCAAAATTCCTCATCCAACATGCCTTGCAAGTTCATTGCCGAGACCTGCAACTCTTTAGTGACTCAAAAATTGTCTGTGATTGGATTAATAAAAAGTCCAGATGCTCAGCTTTCTCTATGTTTCATATTCTGGATGAGGCCCATCGTCTTATTACTGCTTTTGACTCTTTTACATGTCAACACATTTTCAGGGAGCGAAATGCAGTTGCTGACATATTATCCAAAGAAGCTGTGCACAAGCCTCCTGGCACTTCGCTGATTCAGGAACATAGAGAAGGGAATTTCTACCAGTACTACCACAGGCCCTTTATGGATATAGACGATACAACAAGCTCTCAGGGAGCTTAGACTTCTATTTTTTTTACTGTCTACAACATGTAAATATTCATATAATCTATTTATGTTTAGCTACTTTCGGGAAAGTTTGGATAGTACACAAAATTGGCAGCCTCTATAGGCCAATATTTTTTTTATAAAACTATATGATGATCATTTTAGAGATGAATGCCTCCCTGCATGGAAGAAAGGAAAAAAATTCTCTCTTTTTTTTTTAAACTGACAGGCACAGCCTCAATACAACATATGCTCATGCATATACAACATGTGATTTTTATATCTCAATGAAAATTACGTTTTTTCCAATGGGAAATATATATTTTTATATATATGTAGAGAGAGAGAGAGAAGGAGAGAGAGAGAGAGATAGAAAAATAATAATATAGATTCATTTTAACCACATATTTATCAATCACTAAAAGAGATTAAATCTTTTGACATGTACATCTTTTTTCAAGTTTTACATTCTAAAAATAGATTTCCATATAATGAGATTCGATCCCTCTTGTCTCTTAGTAGATATGTTTTTAATATGGATCTATATTGGTTTATAAAATTCAATCTATTGTTAAATTTAAAAAACTTAGGTCGAAATTTTTTATAATTAATTTAGATTTAAATAAGTATATTAATGATAAATCACTCTGAAACCCTAGTTTTTCTCTGATCTGGGCTCGATTTCTCCCTCGCAGCTTCCAACAATGGCTCTCCTAGAGGGAGCCTTTCCTCCTCCCCAAGATGAGGTTGGGGTTTTCGAAGCTCTAATCTCTTCCCTCGTGAAAAAGCAGAGATCCAATTCAAATTCTTCGAAGTTTGTCAGAAGGCTAGAGTCGATTCCCTCTATGAAAATGCCTCTAGTTTTCTTCAAATCATCCCTCACATATTCATATTGGACCCATGTTGGGAATTTCATAGGAATGTGACCTTCCCCCAATTCGATGGAATACTAGATAGAGAAAAAATGGATAGGAAATATGAAAGGGAATTTAGGAAATTTTGCGGTTGGATATGGTTTTTTCACTTTCTATTTGAACACAAGGAAGATAAAGAGAGCATCTTCTGAAATGGCCCAAAATTCTTTGGAAGCATAGGAATGTATTTGAATTGATGGACCTTGAATTTCTATTTGGCTGAGAACATTCCAACTGCGATCCCATTTTGGGTGAAGCTCCCTTGGCTTCCCCTATCCTATTAGAGCAATGATTATCTTAGGGAAATTAGGAATGGAGTTGGTAAATACATAGATCAAGTGGAGCCCAAAGGTGGATAGTTTGCCTGCACCAAGATCTGCATTGAAATGGATCTTGAGAAGGGTCTTCCAGCCAAAATATTTTTAACAATAGGGAATTGGAAGAATTTTCAAATCTTGGATTATGAAAAAATTCCATTTAAGTGTAGGATTTTCCACGAGTACGGTCATGTCTCCAGGGATTATAAGAAAGCACAAGCATAAGTTCCAGAAATCCCCAGTCGGGTCAAGCAGATCAATTTGGTTAATTGAAAACCTAGAAAAAGGGAGGGAGCAAGAGAGGACAAGCCAACAACAGGAAACCACAGAACAATGAGGGTCCATCTTCTTTGTCAAATCTATTTGGGGCCCTTCAATCTTTTGAAGCCACCTAGTTTGACTCTTAGGACTCAGGAGAATCAAATATGAGAAGATGAAGGAATACCTTATGAGGAACCTATAGAAGAAGGAGAAATATAAGAGAAAGCAATGGAAGTAAATGAGACTGAGAAACGGGTGACTCATATGCTCAACCAAGAAAGGGGTTTAGAATTATGTCAGTTGGATCAGTCATCATCTCAAGTAAGGGGGGGAAGGAGACTCGAGAGGGACCTCTAAAAATCTTCATCAAGAATATAACACAGGCACAAAAAGGCAATGAGGAGAATAGAATTCACAATGTAGTGAGCCATTTCAGAAAGAAAGGTCAACACTCTAAGAAGGATCTTAGAGAAGCATAAGTAGAGAAAAACATGAAGTTAGGGTTCTAACCTCAAATCTTGGACATTCTCAAAGCAACGAGTTCAAAAGGAGTAGAAGCAACAACAGAGGGTGGATCAAAGTTAAATTTGACCGCCAAATGATGAAGATTCTTTCATGTTATATAAGGGGTATGGGAGAGCCCTAAAAATCCCTCTCAGTTGAGGATTTGATTAAAAAGGAACAACCAAAAATTCTTTTGTTGCGAGAAGTGAAATTGGAAGAAGAGGAGTTACTGAAATTGTCAAGAACTTTTTGGAATGGCAGTGAAGGAATATGACAGAATTCAAGAAGCACCTCAGGGGGCTTAGGGACCTTTTGGAGGAAATATTTGTTCTCCCTAGTCAATAGTATTCCACAACTAGTTAGGAGTGAAACTAGAGGAAAACAATACAAAAGAACAAATCAAGGTTATCAATGTATATACATCTTCAATATATGCAAAGAAACAAGAATTCTAAGATAAATTTTTCGCACTTTGAAGCAATAAATGGAATCATAATCGAATTATTGGGGGAGATTTCAACACAAAATTGTACTCATCTAAACATAGGAGAGGAAATATAAATAGAGACCCTTTTCAAGAAAAGTTGAAGAATCTTCTCTCTGAGTGGGATTTGATAGATGTCAAACCACACAATGGGAAGTATACATGTTCCAATCGACCGGTTGGAGGAAATTTCATATTAGCTAGATTAGATCACTTTCGTATTCATTTCTCGTCATTGATTAAGGGCCTCGATCCTCAATCATCAATTGCAGTCTCTAGAGAATCAATCACAGACCAATATTGTTTCTTCTGCACAAGAAGGAGGATCTCAACCTGATCCCCTCCCATTAAATCCAGTTTAGGTGTTAAAGGAGGGGGTCAGTGATTTAATATCTTCGGCATGGATTCAAGAATATATTGGATCCCTAGCCTTTGTCTGGGAATTGAAAATAAAATAAATCAAACAAGAGTTGCATTCCTGGGTCAAAGAAGTGTTTGTTCTACCTGGGACGAAAAATCAAGGATTTATTAAAGAACTACAACAACATTTTAAAATTATGGAGGAGCAACATGTAGAATACTGGCGTCTGGAGAAGGAGAAGAGCCTTAGTAAGAATAAATATCAAGAGAGAAGAAAGAAGGAGGAATTTTGGCATCCAAATTCAAGAAGCATGTGGCTGAAAGCGGGGGACTAAAACACCTCCTTTTTTCACAAGTAAACTAAATCTCAAGAACTAAGGAATAGAGTAAAAGAAATAATTCTTAAAGGCATACCTCCAATATCGTAATTTTCAGAGATCAAGGAGTAGGCATACTCCCATATTCGCAATTTTTATACGACAGACAAGGAAATAAATGAAAGAGCAAAGGAGGCCTTCCTTGCACCATTTAACACAAAAATCACAGTCATGGAAAATGTTCTCCTTATGCAAGAGATCAAGGAGGATGATGTGATGGGCATCATATCCAGATAAGGCGACTGGACCGGATTGTTTCTCCATCAGCTTTAATCGCTCTTTCTAGTCTTTAATGAAGAAAGATCTAATTTGAATGCTCAACTGGGCTAGAATAAAAGGGAAGTTAGGAGTGGGAACAAATTCAACATTTCTAGCTCTAATTCCGAAGAAATCGAATGCATCAAATTTTAGCAAGTTCAGAACCATTTCCTTGTGAAATGCATCGTACAAAATTTTAACGAAAATGATCATTGCACGCCTCGAAAAGATCCTTCCAAGACTTATCTCAGAGAATTAGGGCAGGTTCCCTCAAAATAAATATATTTTGGATAATATAATTTTGGTAAAGGAAGTGATTCATTCTAGTCAAGGAAGTGAAGAGTCTAGTATCATCATCAAGTTGGACAAGGAAAATGCCTTTAATCAGGTAAGAGACTCTTTTTTGTATAACATCTTGACTAAACTTGCATTTAGCAAAGAATTTGTAAATTGGATAAATGTGCGTATTAGAAGGCCCTGGATTTATATTTTGATCATGGAAGACTAGATTCCTTCTTTAAAGCATCATATGGGCTTCGCCAAGGACTCCCACTCTCTCCACTTATATCCATTGTGGTGGTAGAGAGATTAAGCAGAAATCTGGAAGAAGCTCGTAAGGTTGGGTATCTCTCTGGCCTCACCATATTGGAGCAAGTCAAAGATATCAACCATTCTATATTTGTCGATAACACCATAATTATGGGAGGAGCATCCAAAATCACAACCTTCGTATTCAAAAAAAATATGGATTGTTATCTCGAGCTCTTGGGAGGTCGAGCGAATAAAAAGAAAAGTTGCATCTATGGTTGGAACAACCCAATTATTGTGCTTCAGGGGATTGCATCCATCCTAGAATTCTCAATCCAAGCAGAATGGAGATCCTTTAAATATCTTAGTGTCCCAATTTCATTGGGTAATTCTCACAAGGAAGGCTGGGAAGAAGTTTTGAAAAAAATCCAGAACAAAATCGTAGGATGGGAATCTTATTGGTTGAATTTGACCTGGAAAATAACTCCATTCAAGGTTGTTCTCTCTTATATTCCAATATAGCTATGCTCATTACTATTAGATCCAAAAGGTATATGAAATCATATGAGCATTATAATTCAAAACTTTCTATGCAAAGGCAAAAAGAATAATGAAAAAATGTTCCACCTAATCAATTGAAATGTAGTAATATTACCAAAGGAAAAATGAGGACTAGGAATTCGGGATGTGATAATGGTTAATATAGAACTAGGAGATAAGTTGGTGTGGAAGCTAATCTCTTAGTCCCAATAATGGTGGATGGAGGCTTTTATAAGGAAATATTGTTGGGTGTGGACCCTGATTATCTTCTATATTCAAAAGTACCGCCACATTGGACCCCAGTTCAAAATGGGGGCGGCACGCCCCGTAAAAATTCGTTGTTGGGGGGTCAGGGGGGGCGCGCGACTTTGGGACCCCCTGGGGGGGGTTTCGGGGGGCAACGCCCCGAAGCAAAAACAGCTGTATAATTGCCTTGTAAAATATAGTAATTCTAGTCAATTGGGCGTTCATTAGGCGGATGATCGACGGTAAATTATGTTTATTTGGGTTTTTGCCTAGAGGGACCCGCTCTCTTGTAGGTATTGTATTTAGCTGTGAGATGATGTGTATTCGGTGTGAGCGAGAAACAGAGAGGTGAGACTGTGAGAGAAGACAGAGGATATTACAGCGGATTTGTTGTAGGTTGTGTCTCTTCATTTTGCTGGATAATAGAAAGGAAGGACTGGCTGTTCCGGGTGGATGTAGCCCAAACTGGGTGAACCACGTATATCTGTGTCTCTCTTGTTTTGTGCGTTTTCTGTGTTTATATTTCTGCATTATTTCATGTGTTCCATTGCTCCGTAATATATAATTTTCTAACAAATATTTCCAAAAATCTAGAATCCCAGGACTTGAGGAAGTACAATGGATTGGCCATGGATCTAAAATATGGAGGTTGTTCAGGAAAGATTCCCCTCTTATTGTGGACAATCTTGGATGGAAAGCGAGGAATGGAGCTCAAATCAATCTATGGAAGGATAAATATCTCCTAAATATTATCAGCTCTTCTGAGGAATTTTGGCCTCTAATTGAATGGATGAAATATAATAGGATAAAAAAATTAAGGGACATATCAAGATGGGATGATTCGGGTTAGTGGAATGGTTGAGTTTGTCATAGTATTCCTCCAAGACTGTAAATTTCCTCAGAAATTCTTATTCCTCCCTTGAGAGGCCTATCTCTGGTTCATATAGAAAAGAAAGACACCAGGACCTGGAAAGCAAGTAAACAAGCCATATATTCAGTTAAAGAAGGATATCAGTTCTTATTACGCAGATTACCAGGCCCTGGTATCTCTAAATTATGGAAAGACATTTGGAATAATGATGGTATCCCTAAGGTGAAAGAATTTTGTTTTACTTTGTTCCATGAAATGATTCTTACAGCAAAAAACCTAAAGCACAAGAATATTCAAGGACTCTCACGGTGTGTGTTATGCAAACAGGAGGAGGAATCGATCCCCCATATATTTTTCAGTGTGAATTTACTCTATCTGTGTGTAGATGTGTATTTGATCAGATACATTAAATTTCATCTATCCCATCATGGAAAGAAAATTTTACAGATTGGTCCTACTACAGATCTTTGCAGGGGACAATTTTGAAGAGAGCATGGAAAGCTCCTCCCAAGTTAATATATTGGGGAATCTAAATCACAAGGAATCAATGCACTGTTTTAGGGAACTTTCCCCTCAATAAGTCGAGTGGACATGAAATCTATAGCAATGCTCTCTGAATCCTTAACAGTGAAGGGCATAAAAATTTATGAGTTAGAAGGGTTGTCAGAGATAGAAAAAAATGGGTAGCCATAAACACGCCATCAAATCATGTTGGAAGCTTCAATCCTCATCCTTAGGTGAGGAAAGTTCAATGTCTACGGTTAAGTCAATAAGATTTAAATCAATGGAAAGAATCACAAGTGGCTCCCATCCTATTTTTTACTGAGTTTCGAAAGAAAATCGAAGGGAGGAAGGAGCAGGAGGGGTCCTTTTTAGCCGTGAGGAAAAACTGTACAAAAACTATGTGTGGGGTTTGGGAGTGACCACCAACAATAAGGTTGAGCTTTTTCCTTGTGGAAAGGTTTGGATATCGCTAACACTCCTAGAATAAAGAGAATAAACATAGTTTGGAACTCCATGTTGGTCATAAGAATGTTCTCAAATGTTCATTCTATTGATAATAATGCCCCCGTCGTCAAAAGAATTAAATATCAATTGGAAAATTTTGAGCAATACTCCTTATATCATGTTCTTCATCACTTGAACAAGGATGCCGACGAAATGGAAAATTTTGGGATGCTTTTGGGAGTTAGGAGATATGATCTCGATAGGAGAAATGGTGACCACGTTCCCATTCTTTAATTAAATGGTGGACAATTCAGTAGTTACGCTCGGCATGACTACCGAAGTTAGAGGGATAACATGGGGAAGCGATCTTCGAATGCCTGGTAGGTAGAGAATGGATAGGATGCATGGTGTCCTCCCAGTCCCCATGAAATTCCATCATATGGTTTAAGGCAATTACCAAACTGATGTTTGGAGGCTGCAAAGAATCCATCATTTCATAGAATGTGCGAGACTACGAACAACAAGGGATAATTAATGGTAAGGAAGTGTTATGTTGAAAATTTCCTATGAAACTGGTATACCAAATCCATGGGATAAAATGTGTATTTAATGGGACTGAAGATTGATGATCTCCATGATATTATGGCATGAGCAGTGGAGCTTTTCACGCTAAAAGAAGGGGTTATATATAAGGATTCATCATCCTCTTATGTGATGACCACATTTAAAGGTTTGGCGCGAAGAAGTGATAGCAGTGAAATTTGGAAGAATGTTGATATGAATGTGTCGAGAAGTCATGGTAGGAACCCTCCCGAGGATGACCTGGCGCACTGAAAGGGGGTCATTTAATTATTGTTCAAGATGATTATGGGGAGACTGAACCTTATCACCCATCGAGTGGAATTACTAGAGAAGGATTGGGCCACCAACGCTAAGAGAATTAATGTGAAATTTGAGGTTGTGGAGGTCTTTTTGGAGTGCAAAGTAGTGAATATGGAGACAAACCTTCTCACTGCCAACTCGGAGCTAGTCAGTGACAGAATATTTGCAGAGGTTAAGGAGATTATTGTTGGAATCCTGAAAGAGTTTGTGGCTCAACTTCAGAGCAATTGAGGAGTCGATGACTCTGGCACAACACCGAGAATTTGTGTCAATCTTGTCAGTGAGGACGAGGGGAAGTCCAATCTTGGATGTTTACTTATGATTTGTCATTATATTTTGATATGAGGACTATATTTTTGGCTTTATGGTAGATTTTAGTGTTTTATAATAGTATACGAGGCTAGTAGGAGAAAGAAAATGGTTTCATGGTTGTATTGGGATATGGAAGCACCTGCTAAGACTGAAGTAAGTTTTGTTGAAATGATGTAAAATGGTTATGGTCATGAAATACAAATTTTGAATACAAAGCATCCATTTTGTTTAAAATAATAATAATAATAATTAATTTAAATTTAATATAACTTAAATTTTTCTATTTTTATAAAATTAAATTTATCATTAAAGTTATGAGATTTTCAAGCAATTTAAATTTCATATTTATAGCTACTCTTACCAATTTATTAGAAATTTCTCTCTTTAAAGATGAGGATCAAGAAGTGTAAAATAAGGCTTGTGAAGTTACTTGTAGTTGGGGATTTTCTCTATTGGAATTTCTCCCTTAAAGAGGCAAGTGAACGTTTTTCTAGTAATAAAGATATAACATTTTGGTGCTATTTTGGTTCTTTATTTGTTATTGTACTGGTTTAAATTTAACTTTTTTTCATAATAAATATGAGTTAAATAATACAAAAAGCATACTACATTAGATTTAAACTTTTGACAAATAATATATTTGATTATTTCTTACTGAACAACTCAAAATATTATTTTTTCCACATACTTATCACAAGATAATCACTAAAATTCATGTTTTCACATTTCTCCTAGCTAATATTACATCATGTTCACAATGATAAAGACATGTCTAGTCTATATAATTTACTTGTAAATACATAAAATTAGATATTTATTTTACATAATCCAAAAAGGAAAGAAAAATGCATCACCAAGTCTATTAGAAAGTCAAACAAATGTCTTTTAACCACCACTACATTATTTATCATTTAATTCTTGGCCATAAAATATTTATTAATTCAACTTTTATTTATAATACCATTAAAAAGAAAAGTCATTATTGTTCCACATCGATGAAGAAAAAATTAAAACCTCTCATGCATCCATGCAAGCCCATTTGTTTCTCTTATGGTCCATAAAATGATGTAATCCACATTTTATACATGCATAATACCTCCTTTTAGTTTACATAATGTTGCAAGAACTGTAATTTAAATATAGTAAACATGACTTTAGCTCTCATGGCAAGCATTAATCTTACATATTAATACACAATTTTTTCATTGTTAATGTCCTCATAGAGTTATCACTACATGATTTATATTGATTTTGAAATGAACAAGAAGAAAAAACATGTGAGTTGATTAATAAACCAATAAATATCTAAATCGAAAATAAATCTTCAATGTTGTTTCTACATTCACAATTTTCTCATTTTGGTTATATTCTTCTCATTTTCCTATTTGAGAAGGATTGTGACCTTGAATCCTTATTATCATATATATTGTACACAATTTGAAATACTTAGTTTTATGTGTAAAAATGTTTCCACTACAGAAAAATGTGTTAAAATGTTCAAGAATCTTACCAATTATATAAAATTCCAACAAGACAAATAAGAAAACAAAATAATTAGCGAAATAAAGAAAATAAAATCATAAAACAATAGTATAAATGATGAAATAACATAAGTAGTACATATCACTCTTCGTTGTCATCACCGTAATTATCTTCCTCGCTTGGCATGATAATATTGTTGTTCTCAAAAGTATGTTTTTATCTAGGGTCGTGTCTTAATACAAACCACCAATTGGTATCCAACACATATGGGTAAAAAAACACCTGGTTGCAGTGTTTTTGAAAACATAAGGCTCCCTAGTTTCATGCCACATATTTCTAGAGTTGATAGATATTATCCCACTATCGCAATCCTCCTTTACATTATTCTGATCAAAGGTGTCCCACCACTTGCACCTAAAAATAACACATTGGAACGAAGAGAAGTCCACTTTAATGGTCTCTTGTATCTTTCCCACGTAACCTAACGTCCCCTGTATTACGTTTTTATAGCATTGGCTAGCACAACTAGATTGTTCAAAATTGATTTCCACTCCATAGTCTTGTGTCATACATCCATCATCGGCATCTTCCATGCGAAAATGGTGTCCATATGAAAACTTAGATGGGAACAAATGCACCTATAAAAAAATTGAAAAAAATCATAGTGTCATGTGTCTAATAACCCGAACATAATTAAAAATATAAAATATATTAGATGTTCCAATTCAAAGGTGCAGTGTGAAGTTAAAAATGTATAGAAAGAGATTATTACCGAGTTGTTACACCCAATCCCTATGTTTAGTGCATCCTCTTTACCACGCAAGTAATGAACAAATGCACCGTATTTCCCTCTGACTTGATCAAAAATCCAATTGTTAGGTAATGTCATTGGCATATTTTCTTTTAAATGATCAATATTAGGCATGCTTATACCATTCAACCATTTGGATTCTTTCCTTTCACTATCCCATTTCCTCCTCTTATGTTCATATAATGTGACCCATTGTTGTGTCACTTCCATATTGTAAAGAATGAATTTGTTGATGGCTTCAATTTCTGAATTCACTGATGAAATCAAACTAACATATATAGTATGTATGAGATCAAAATATGCATTAATTTGAAGTTCATTATGAATAGTTATTGTGTATAAATTTCAAAAATGATAAGGCACTTACTCTTTATCATGCGCCTCTTTTCATTCATTTTGAGAAGCTCCCCTTTTCTTTTGTCTTCATCCCTTTCATCATCCCAAATCACTGCACCTGGTGTGTTGTCGATTGGCTAGATGTACTTACTGCATTATAGAAAGACTCATATTATATATACCCCTCTATCATAGACCCCTCTGGTTTTTCCTTTATCTAATACAACCTTTCAATTTATTCATGTATCGCTCTAAGAAGAATTTCCAATGTCAAGAAACCACCCCAACTAATTTAGCCTCATCTACTAGGTGAATTAGAAGATGAACCTGCAAGTCCATGAAAATCGTTGGCAGTTCCTTCTCAAACATATAGACAATCTCAACTATTTCTTGATGCCACCATGGAATGCTAGCCATATGAATCTCCTTTTATGTGATCCAACATACAAATGCATATAATTTAGATATGGCACATCGTAGATCTTGGGGGAAGTCATGATTCACACACCCATGCATGAGAAGAGGATAATGACACTGCACAGTAAATAGTACATTATACAAAAATTAATTTTAAAATATCCCATAGCATAAGAAAAAAATAAAATATAATAAAATCATGTTTTTGACATACGTACTCTTATAACGTTAAAATGGTCATGCGATTACAACCCCGACAAACAGTCTTCATATAAATAAATAAGGCACCCTCACACTCATTATAACTTCCTTTTCCAAAGAAAGATCTCCTTGCTTTAAAATCCATGGGAGATCACCTTCTTTGAAAGACCAAGAGGGACTAGCCTCTCCTCTAGTTTCTTGTCTTGGCCAATGTTTCTTTTTAGTTTTGAAGAAGTAAGCTTTCTTCTAACAGCCAATGTGTCGTCTTATTTTGATGAAATGTGCCTCCATAAAGAAGATGAAACATTTTTAAATATATGCATGGGATCTGGTAAGTGGGAAATATTAAGATCCTCCCAATATGGGAGCTCATAAAAGACAGATTTCATTTTCATTGTAGTGGGATATTTCTCAACATAGGTGTTGAATAATAATGGATCATCGAACACAGGCTCCCCATTTGAATCGAACATTTTTGCAAACTCCTCATTCTCTCTCTCATATGCTCTAAACCATTTATTTGTTGTCATTATTGAAGGCCTTCGGGTTCTCTCTAGTTTACCATTGAAATCTGATGTTTCTCTTCTGTAAGGATATTCTTCTGGGAGGAATACCCTAGAGAAGTCATATGTTAGTTTTTGTAGGTGGTTGGACCACCTAGCCTTCAAAGAAGGTCCACAACATTTACATCCATGATACCCTTTTGTTACAAGACTTGTGAAATTATTGTATACAGGTTGGCACGTTAGCGATTATGAAGATCAGAACAATTGCAGCGAATTAAATTAATAGGTGAAACAATATTTTTACGTATATAAACAAATCAATAAAAATGCAATTTATTAGAGCAAACTCCTTGTTAGCACCTAAATCCGCCTTAGGCTGAAGGAAGGCGAAATTTAGGGTAACCACAAACCACGCTCAATCTGGTAGCTAGCCCTACCAGAACAGAAGAGGGCTCTCTCCGTGTCACGCTCAGTAAATGAATAAACGATATGGTCTGAGGTGACTTACAGTGAATATTCATTTTAGGCTAGGTAAATAAATATGGAAACAAGAAGCAATTTTTTATAAATGACTGAGTTTCTGGGATGTATGGGACCAACGAACCAGCAATGAGCAGAGAATTTAACACAAAGGCATAGATTACTTCGTGAAGCAAGACAGGCGAAAAGTCTAGCAATTAAGTTTGAAATAATGCGGAATGGAAAGATTGTTTAGGAGGGTGAAAAGGGCATAAACACATGAATCCTTTTCAACAGAATAAGAACACATAATGTGAAACTTTCCCACAGGCAGAGCAATAGACATGAATTCTACCTTATCTTACTTAGAAAATTTCACTGGAAATGAATATGAATGAACTGTAAAACATAACGAAATACAAATGAAACATAAAAAGAACACATTTGCTACAATCACACCACATGAATCTCATGAACCAGAGCCGTTGCCTTTCATTAATTCTCTATCAAAATATACAATGAAGAACTGAGTTTCTCTCCCACAGTCTCCCATAAATTACAACCAACCAACCCTTTTTCAAATGGTTTTCATACAATAAATAGACTATGCCATGAGGAAATAGAATGACCAAGAGTTGGGGAGTTTTTCAAATCATTACAAAGTGGAAGTGGAAATCCAACCATTAGCTACAGGTGCAGCATTACAAAAATGACAAATGGCTTGGGTGACTGCTCGCCTTCCTTTGCCACTTGGATAGAAGCCAGCCTTTAGTGGAAATACTTTAAATTTTGTCTTAGGTGCCGTAAAAAGTGTAGTGTAGATGAGCAGGCCCACTTGGAGAAAGTCGTGAATCGAAATGTCGCGAAGCGGAAGCGATTTTGGCTCTTTTTCTCTATATGCACTGCGCCCAAATCTATATGCGCTGCGCCACTTTGAAGGATGTTTTGGGGTACCTGCATGAGTCCAAATTGTGCCCAAGTGTACTTATTGGAAAGCCTGGCCTGTCTAGTTTCCAAACCAAGTAGAATTTCTGAATTTGGTGCTCATTTGCCCCTCCAAATCTTCATTCTCCCAAGACTGCTTCCTGTGTGTCAAAATAGGGGTAGAGAGGTCATTGTTTGAGTGTTTTTGACCTCCTGGGGACTCAAATCATGCCCAAATTTCTTGTCCATGCACCAACAGGCATGAGTTTTCATGCTAAATCCAAAAATGTGAGCCATTTGTGATTTGGAGCTCCCAATCCTAGGCGCCGCACTAGTGGCGCAACGCACAGGGAGAAAAACCCTTTGTTGTGACCAAAATTGCCCCAAATTTCTTGAAATTTGGGTTAGAGATCCTCTATGAGGTGTTATGCTGTGCCACAGAGGCTTCAGCCAAGATTCAGAGCCGATGTTTCTCTTTTTGCCTCTTTGTCGCTTTGCTCAATTTTGTTTTCAAACTCCTTATCCGATCCTTTGAACTCATGTTCCATTCCCTGTAGTGATAAACCATCCACCTCAACATGATTTTTTCCTTTTCAGCCTTCTCTAGCAATCTCTCAAGGTGGATGTTGATCCGCTCAAGCCAAGACTCTCGGTCATTGTTAATCTCTTGCTCTAATGGAGTGAGCTCAATCCTCCTATGCTGGGCAGCTTGGCGATTCTTATGCTTTGCAGCTCCATGATCACATGCTGGTCCTCAAGCTATTTGTTCCTCTACTCCAAATACCTGATAATCCACTTGGCCCTCTCCAAATTGAGTGACAAGTCTTGGATCTCCGTTTTCTGCTCCTGGATGGTCCTCCTAAGTTTGGCACTCTCCACATCTACATCATCATCGTGAATGAGGATGAAGTCGGCCTCTTGTTCACTTGATGGCCCCTCGTCATGCATGGGCCTCTTACCCTTATCCTGTACCTGTGTTGCCGATGTCAGAAGCGAGGCCCCTTCCACCCCGGGTGGAGATAACACTCGCTTTGCTGCTGCAAACAAATGTCTACTGCCTCTTTGATAGGTAATGAATATTGGCATAGTAGTCGTCTCATGGTGCTCATACTAATGAGAAGGACCACCTATCTCATGCTCAACCTCTGATAATACTTGTGAAGTGCTGAAGAGGTCACGGGAGATGAATTCATCCCAAATAATGCCCTACAATCCCAGCTGATGATCCACCAAAATCTTAATAAGAGCAAAGTGATAAACACTATTAAGTTGTTGTTGAGGTGTCTTGTGTTGCATGAAGGTGTTCATCCTCTCTATGTTCCTGCAAATGAAATATGGGATGTTCATCATCTGTACCCTGGTAAAGTGCATGAGCAACCTGATGTGATAGGCATACAGACGAGAGAACCTCCCCTCACAGCTGAAATATTTCATGATCAACTTCATGAGTGGAGCATACTCATCTTTCAAATATCAGAATAGAAAGACTCTTTGGAGCTGCCTTAGGAAATTGGCCTTAATGTAAGGCTCATAATGTTGCCTATCCACCTTCTGTTTCTTGTGCCACTGTTCTCCAACATTCGGTATGCCGGTTGCTAATGAGATAGTTTCAGGTGTCAGTGTGAAGGTGACCCCAGCGAAGATAGAGTGACCTCCATGTAAGTGAAGCAAAAAAAGATGGGCCAACTCATGATGAACTCGAACATTAGCCACCCTTTGACAAAATTCAAAACATGATAGATGCTGTAAACATGACATAGCAAGAGGGCAGGCCTGTAATTTTGTGAGGGTGGTTGGCTCATCCCTAACATGTTTGCCACTTTTGTGATGTCTCCGAGGAGCCTATTCTTCCGAGGATGAATCACTTTGGGTCTCCATCTCATACTCTGATGAATGCTTAGATGCCATGACTACTGTATGTGTATTGTGTTTGGACTGCCCTTTGATGATGGTATGAAACTAGGTGTTGTTGTGATATCTGCCACCAAGGGGAACAATGAAAAAGGGAGTGTTAGGAAGGGGAATAATATGATGGGAATAGGGGTTATGGGGGGAAATTTTGTTCAGGGATATGTAGGAGGGTTTGGATTTATGGGTCGTTTTGGGGTTTACATTGACCAATGAGTGGAGGGATAGGGAATAGGGGTTTAGTAATGTTTTAGGGTAGGGAAAATAGGGAAAAATGGGATAGGGGGGAAGGGAATAATGGAAAGGAGTGAAAAAATGAGAGGTGAAAGAGGAGCCTTGGCATCAACACAACAAGTTTTCAACCCTAGAGCAATGGCTTTGATGTTTTCAAGAGGTAGGGTTTAGGCATTTTTTATTGAAATTATACATAGCCATGAACAACCATATGTTCACAAAATTTGATGAGCAAGCCAAGATATAGACCCTACCTGTCGATTTGAAGGGTTTCAAAGAGATTTGTTGCAAGTTTGGCACAAATCTGGGCCTTTGTGGGTGTGCGCCACGCAGCAAACCCAGTGCACTGCGCTAGGTATATGCATCGCGCCCGTGTTAACTTTACACTACAGGGTCGCACTCTGTGTGTCGTGCTCTTTATATGCGCTGCGCCCCTCTATGTGTGCGTCGCGCTCCTGAAAACGACTCCAAACTCACTCCAAACGCGTGCTTTCACTCTCACACTCACTTTGCAATGTTTCTCTCTTCCTTGGTGTTCACAATGAATTTGTCTCTTGTGGGAATCCTTTATAAAGGCATTGTGAGTCATGGGTTTGATTTTTGCTTCTCCAAAACCCATTTTGCTAATGTTTTGTTTTTGACACTTTTCATTGATTTAATGCAACACTGAATTTCATTTTTCCCTTTGAATTTTTAGCTAGAATGATGAAATTTTTGGCATTTCTTTTAGGGGTCGCATGGCATGGCATTCGGCCAAGGAAACCATAACCGTGCCTGAAGCAATCAACTAAAGACTTTTTTGAAAATTACCACAAATGACACACTGTTTGACTTTTCTTCAAAACAGAGTTTTGAAGAACAGTCGTAATCTATCAACATGACGATGAAAATCTTTGAATCATAACTTTGTAAGGGCCTTCCCCTAGCCTGCATGGCTTTATTGGACATGGTTGAAGACCAAATTGACTAATCCCTAGACCTAATGACTGAAAATGACTCTTGTCCATTAAAAGATCGAACATTAACTGTCATGGACTTTAGTGACTTTGATGAAAAGACCTAAGCCAGCAGGTACAAGACATGAGGGGAATGAACTGACAAGTCCCTTACGTCAGATTATGGCATGCCTCTAGCGGAATTCAGCTGAGTGAATGGAGCGAGACACCTAAAAATGAGATGCAGAAAGAGTTTTGGTCTCTGACGGAGGGCTGACAAGACCAACTCTAACATTGGCTCCAATGGGGGATGGTAGCTCCAGCTCCTTGGAGGTGCCAAGAACTGTAGATCTTTGGGTGAGCAGACAGTGCCTTCGTCCATTGGGCTATGGAGTCATTATTTCGACAAACAACACAAGACTTTGATGCATTTATTGACTGGAACTCGACTTAAACCGACTTAATTATGAAACCAACATGACTGAAAAACTACCTCAATGCAAAAGGAAATGACTCATGACTGACTTAACTCAAATAAGAACTGACAAAACTTATTTCAATGGCAGCAGTCCATCAAGATTCGAGGGTTTCAAATTATGATGACAGCCACCTGCATACTAATGCAATATGTACAATCATGTGTAATGTGTCTTCCAATGTAACCAATCAAGTAGATGCCTCCTTGATTGATTCTCCTGATCAGATCTTCTGGTCAACAACAGATACTGGTAACTGGGCATCCAAAAACATAATTGACCATGATCTCATTCATCACTGAATACTGCAATAATCACCTTCACTTCTGACTGCAACAGATTTTCCATTGGATCATGAAAAACATGAAGATTGACCTCTTGCTAGAAAAACAAGGTATCTTTTTCTCTTGATTCTGGTCTTTCTTCATAGATAAGAGTATGTTCCTGGTCATCAAAAAATTCTGAATAAATAGATGAGCAAATTTCCTCTTCAAAGAACATTTCAAAACATGAGACATATGAGGAAGAGTCTGAAAGGGGATCCTAAATGGTCTGGTATGTTGAAGTATGAATATATTGTAGGTCATCTTCATATGTTATGATAGCCAGATTGCCTTTGCATTCATCAATCATGAGAAAAGAAACCTCAAAAGATTCTTGAAACCCAACACAATCATTTATATCATCTACCACATATTCATCCAGAGAAAGCTTTTCACTTATTTGACTGCAGATCTCATCTTGTTGTTTACAAACTGACTAGATTACCTCTTCACGAAGGCTTTGTTCTGATGACATGAGAACATTTGAATTCAAAACTCTATTTTCTTCATCCCAGATGGTTTCAACAGCAGAGTTCTCTTTCATGGGACTTAGTACAAGGTTTTCTTGGTCATCACAATCTAAATCTACATCTGAAATGGTTGTCTTGACATTATCACATTCTGGAATTAGAACTGGACTTCCTTGCATGTTTTCTTCTTCTATGGACAGATCTGAACCAACCCTTTTTCTTTCATCACTTTCAGTCATATGGACATCTTCAACCTGTTGTCTATAAAGTTGTTCACCGGACTGTCATCCTTTTCAAAAGAGGAAGAAGTTTCACCAACACTTTCTTGACCATGTGTGCACTGCAGATCTGTGTTAACTTGAGCTAGAACATGACTGTTCAAGAGTTGATCTATTTCATTTTCAGACAAAGGAGATAATGCTTTTCATTTTCTCTTGCACGAACAGTGATTTTCTTCAATATTTTCAAGTGAAGGAGTGTACAAATTTTCCTCAGATTGCTGATCCATTTCATGTAATTCTTGTTGACTGTCAAGATGCAAAATTCCTTCATCTTCCACCGTACTACAATCTTGATTCTGCTGCAAATTTTCATGATCATCTTCATGCTGCTGAAATGGGTTTTCACACAGGGCTTCCATGATCTCTTCATCCATGAAATTATCATCTTCATAATATTTTTCAAGGCTTTCAATAAAACCATCAGCATATTTGTAACAGTCATGAACTAAATTTAATGTTGGATAAGAGTCTTCATACTTCTCCAAGAACATGGCATGAAAATCCTTTAAACAGTAAATACAAGCAGGCGGCAAACTTTCATACCAAGATTGGGCTTCACCTTCTAGAGTAGCTAGGAATATCTTCATTAAGTAATCTTCAGGAAAATCAACCTTCAACTTGCGAATATGCATGTGAAATCGAACTATATGTAAAGCAACGTCCTTCTTACCATCATCTTTAAACGTAGGCAGATTCGTTGACCAATCTACCTTCGGAATTTTATTTGGAAAACCTGGGATGTGATCTCGACTCATGGGAGTGTATCTTCTTGCAATCTGCTCCATTTTAAAAAATCTCAAAGCTATTGATCCCTCTGCAGTGTAGTCACCATGAAGCACCAGTTGTTGGATTCCTCAGTGAAAGGAGTCTCCAGGAGAATGATTTCAGTCGTCTTCTTATGTCTGATCGTTTTTCACCATCAACAATCAGCTCTGAACTTAAGATATGTACTGGGGCAAAACAATCTTCAAGCAAACCATTTCTGTCCCTAGCGGAGTCGCCACTATGTTAGCACCTAAACCCACCTTAGGCTAAAGGAAGGCGAAATTCAGGGTAACCACAAACCACGCTCAGTCTGGTAGCTAGCCCTACCAGAACAGGAGAGGGCTCTCTCCATGTCACGCTCAATAAATGAATAAACGATATGGTCTGAGGTGACTTACAGTGAATATTTATTTTAGGCTAGGTAAATAAATATGGAAACAAGAAGCAATTTTTTATAAATGACTGAGTTTTTGGGATGTATGGGACCAACGAACCAGCAATGAGCAGAGAATTTAACACAAAGGCACAAATTACTTCGTGAGACAAGACAACTGGAAAGTCTAGCAATTAAATTTGAAATAATGTGGAATGGAAAGATTGTTTAGGAGGGTGAAAAGGGCATAAACACATGAATCCTTTTCAACAGAAGAAGAACACATAACGTGAAACTTTCCCACAGGCATAGCAATAAACATGAATTCTACCTTATCTTACTTAGAAAATTTCACAGGAAATGAATATGAATGGACTGTGAAACATAATGAAATACAGATAAAACATAAAGAGAACACATTTGCTACACTCACACCACATGAATCTCATGAACCAGAGCCACTGCCTTTTCATTAATTCTTTGTCAAAATATACAATGAAGAACTGAGTTTCTCTCCCACAGTCTCCCAGAAATTACAACCAACCAACCTTTGCAAATGGTTTTCATACAATAAATAGACTATGCCATGAGGAAATAGAACGACCAAGAGTTGGGGAGTTTTTTGAATCATTACAAAGTGGAAGTGGAAAGCCAACCATTAGTTACAGGTGCAGCGTTACAAAAATGACAAAGGGCTTGGGTGACTGCTCGCCTTCCTCTGCCACTTGGATAGAAGCCAGTCTTTAGTGGAAATAATTTAAATTTTGCCTTAGGTGCCGAAAAAAGTGTAGTGTATATGAGCGGGCCCACTTGTAGAAAGTCGTGAATCGAAATGTCACGAAGCGGAAGTGATTTTGGCCTTTTTCTCTATATGCACCGCGCCCAAATCTATATGCGTCGTGCCACTTTGGAGGCTGCTTTGAGGTCCCTGTAGGAGTCCAAATTGTGCCCAAGTGTGCTTGTTGAAAAGCCTGGCCTATCTACTTTCCAACCCAAGTGGAATTTCTGAATTTGGTGCTCATTTACGCCTCCAAATATTCATTCTCCCAAGACTGCTTCCTGTGTGTCAAAATAGGGGCAGAGAGGTCATTTTTTGAGTGTTTTTGACCTCCTGGGGACTCAAATCATGCCCAAATTTCTTATCCATGCACCAGCAGGCATGATTTTTCATGTTGAATCGAAAAATGTGAGCCATTTGTGATTTGGAGCTCCCAATCCTAAGCGCCACGCCAGTGGCGCAGCGCACAGGGAGAAACACCCAGTGTTGTGACCAAAAATTTGTCATGTGACCAAAATTGCCCCAAATTTATTGAAATTTGGGTTAGAGATCCTCTATGAGGTGCTATGCTATGCCACAGAGGCTTCAGCCAATATTCGGAGCCGATCTTGCTCTTTTTGCCTCTTTTACCTCTTTGTCGCTTTGCTCAATTTTGCTTTCAAACTCCTTATCCGAGCCTTTGAACTCATGTTTCGTGCCCTGTAGTGATAAACCATCCACCTCAACATGATTTTGTCCTTGTTGGCCTTCTCTAGTAGTCTCTCAAGGTGGATGTTGATCTGCTCAAGCCAAGACTCCCGGTCATTGTTAATCTCTTGCTCTAATGGAGTGAGCTCAATCCTCCTATGCTGGGCAGCTTGGCGATTCTCATGGATGCTTTACAGCTCCATGATCACATGCAGGTCCTCAAGCTGTTTGTTCCTTTGCTCCAAATACCTGATAATCCACTTGGCCCTCTCCAAATTGAGTGACAAGTCTTGGATCTTCGTTTTCTGCTCCTAGATGGTCCTCCTAAGTTTGGCACTCTCCACATCTACATCATCATCGTGAATGAGGATGAAGTCAGCCTCTTGTTCACCTGATGGCCCCTCGTCATGCATGGGCCTCTTGCCCTTGTCCTATACCTATGTTGTCAATGTCAGAAGCGAGGCCCCTTCCACCCCGGGTGAAGATAACACTCGCTTTGCTGCTACAAACAAATGTCTACTGCCTCTCTGATAGGTGATGAATACTGGCATAGTAGTGGTCTCATGGTGCTCATACTGATGAGAAGGACCACCTATCTCATGCTCAACCTCTGATAATACCTGTGAAGTGCTGAAGAGGTCACGGGAGATAAAGTCATCCCAAATAATGCCCTGCAATCCCAGCTGATGATCCACCAAAATCTTAATAAGAGCAAAGTGAAAAACATTGTTAAGTTACTGCTGAGGTGTCTTGTGCTACATGAAGGTCTTCATCCTCTCTATGTTCCTGCAAATGAAATATGGGATGTTCATCATCCGTACCCTGGTAAATTGCATGAGAAACCTGATGTGATAGGCATACAGACGAGAGAACCTCCCCTCACAGCTGAAATATTTCATGATCAACTTCATGAGTGGAGCATACTCATCTTTCAAATATCGGAACGGAAAGACTCTTTGGAGGTACCTCAGGAAACTAGTCCTTAATGTAAGGCTCATAATGCTGCCTATCCACCTTTTGTTTCTTGTGCCACTGTTCTCCAACATTCGATATGCCGGTTGCTAATGAGATAGTTTCAGGTGTCAGTGTTAAGGTGACCCCGACCAAGATAAAGTGACCTCCATGTAAGTGAAGCACAAAAAGACGGGCCAACTCATGATGAACTCGAACATTAGCCACCCTTTGAAAAAATTCAAAACATGGTAGATGCTGGAAACATGACATAGCAAGAGGGCAAGCCTGTAATTCTGTGAGGGTGGTTGGCTCATCCCAAAAATGTTTGCCACTTTTGTGATGTCTCCATGGAGCCTGTTCTTCCGAGGATGAATCACTTTAGGTCTCCATCTCATACTCTGATGAATGCTCAGATGCCATGATTGTTGTATGTGTACCGTGTTTGGACTGCCCTTTGATGATGGTATGAAACTAGGTGTTGTTGTGATATCTGCCACCAAGGGGAACAATGAAAAAGGGAGTGTTAGGAAGGGGAATAATATGATGGGAATAGGGGTTATGGGGGGGAATTTTGTTCAGGGATATGTAGGAGGGTTTGGGGATTTTATAGGGTAGGGTTTTGGGGTTTACATTGACCAATGAGTGGAGGGATAGGGAATAGGGGTTTAGTAATGTTTTAGGGTAGGGAAAATAGGGAAAAATGGGATAGGGGGGAAGGGAACAATGGAAAGGGGTGAAAAAATGAGAGGTGAAAGAGGAGCCTTGGCATCAACACAACAAGTTTTCAGCCTTAGAGCAATGGCTTTGATGTTTTCAAGAGGTAGGATTTAGGTGTTTTTTATCACAATTATACATAGCCATGAACCACCATATGTTCACAAAATTTGATGAGCAAGCCAAGATATAGACCCTACCTGTCGATTTGAAGGGTTTCAAAGAGATTTGTTGCAAGTTTGGCACAAATACGAACATTTGTGGGTGTGCGCCGCTCAGAAAACCCAGTGTGCCGCGCTCAGTATATGCGTTGCGCCCGTGTTAAATTTACGCTGCGGGGTCACGCTCTGTGTGCCGCACTCTTTATATGCGCCTCGCCCCTCTGTCTGTGCGTCGTGCTCCTAAAAACGACTCCAAACTGACTCCAAACGCATGCTTGCACTCTCACACTCACTTTGCAATGTTTCTCTCTTCCTTGGTGTTCACAATGACTTTGTTTCTTGTGGGAATCCTTTATAAAGGCATTGGGAGTCATGGGCTTGATTTTTGCTTCTCCAAAACCCATTTTGCTAATGTTTTGTTTTTTACACTTTTCACTGATTTAATGCAACATTGAATTTCACTTTTCCCTTTGAATTTTTAGCTAGAATGATGAAATTTTTGGCATTTCTTGTAGGGGTTGCATGACATGGCATTCAGCCAAGGAAACCATAACTGTGCCTGAAGAAATCAACTGAAGACTTTTTTGAAAATTATCGCAAATGACACACTGTTTGACTTTTCTTCAAAACAGAGTTTTGAAGAACAGTCGTAATCTATCAACATGACGATGAAAATCTTTGAATCATAACTTTGTAAGGGCCTTCCCCTGTCCTGCATGGCTTTATTGGACATGGTTGAAGACCAAATTGACTAATCCCTAGACCTAATGACTGAAAATGACTCTCATCCATTAAAAGATCGAACATTAATTGTCATGGACTTTAGTGACTTTGATGAAAAGACCTAAGCCAGCAGGTACAACACATGAGGGGAATGAACTGACAAGTCCCTTCCGTTAGATTATGGCATGCCTCTACCGGAATGTAGCTGAGTGAATGGAGTGAGACACCTAAAAATGAGATGCAGTAAGAGTTTTGGTCTCTGACGGAGGACTGACAAGACCGACTCTAACACTCCTAATCCTGCATAGTCATGTGTGGTGTAAGAACATATGCCATACAATGTAAAACTCCTTTCTATTGTGATGGGTCTTGATACATTGTACACATGTATACCTTCCCATAATTCCTTCAATTCATCTACCAATGGTTGTAAGAACACATCCAAATTCTTCACTTGTCTTCTACCAGGGACTATGAGATCCAACATAAGATATTCATTCTTCATGGACAACCATGGGGGAATATTGTTATTGATCACTACTATAGGCCAAACATAATAGTTGGTGTTTTGAAGGGAATATGGGTTGACAGCATCCATGGCTATGTTGATTTGTAGATGTCGTACTTCATCCTTGAATTTTTTAGGCCATGTATCCTCTGTATGCTTCATGGATTTTGAATCTGTTAGAACTCACATAACTCCTAACTCACTTTTGTGTGAGGCTTTCCATCCCTTCAATATAGATAATTCTTTGCAATGAAAGAGCCTTTGAATCCTTAGGATTATAGGCATGTGCCTCAATATCTTATGAGGAGGACCATGTGATTTACCCATTTTTTTTAATTACGATACCTATCATGCCCACTTTTCATATATTTCTCTACATATTCTCCTTTATATAGAATACAATCATTCGTACATGCATGATTTGATATGTACTTTATACCCAGCATTTTCAACAAATTATTTTCCTCTTCGCAGCTACCTAACAAGACATTATCACTTGGACGATGTTATGAAACTAGCTCACAAAAAGATAGAAATGATAGAGCAACGACTTCAAAATCAGCCTCTTCAAGGGGAACCTCCTTTATATTACACGAATGAATAATTATTGGATGATACAAATTACAAGACCTACTTTCTATATATAGGTGTCTAAGGGGTCACAATATAGTCAAGCCAACATAACAATAATAATGTAAGGGAAAAACAATAACAATAGTGGGCTTCTATGGGGCACAATAATAATAATATGGGGACAACATGGGCACAACAATAACAATAAGGGGTTACAACAACAATAATAATAAGGGAATACACTAGTATTATGGGGGCCTAACATGACCCTCTCCTTCAGAAAAGTGTGTACTCAACACTTGAGTAGTTCTGGATGCTTCTATATAAAATTATCATCCTCCCATGTGGAATCTTTAGTGGGTAAGTTCTTCCACTTGATGAGATACTCTGAAATTTATTGATTTTGTAGCTGTTGAGTTCTTGTTTCTGTGACTGCTTCAAGTTCCAATATGATTTTTCCTTCCTCATTAAGTTCTAGAAATATTGTTTGAACTAGGAGCTTGTCACCTATAACCTTTTTTAAGCATGAAACATGGAAAACTGGGTGCACATGACAAGCTGTAGGAAGCTCCAATTTGTATTCCATAGTACCAATCTTTTGTAACACCTTGTACAGACCATAATACTTTGGTGATAATTGATTATCCTTCTTAGCTTGCTTGAGGGGCACTTGTTTGTATGGTTGTAGCCATAGAAATACCCAGCCACCTACATCAAAACTTCTTTCACTGCGATGTTGATTTGCCTATTGTTTCATTCTATTCTGTGCCAAAGTGAGGTTATCCTTTAAGAGTTGGAGAACTTGTTATTGATGCTCGATGTGATCTTCCACTACTTTAACATTAGAATTTTCTCTTAAATATGATGTGATGGACATGTTGGAAATAATACTAAGGGGGGGTGAATCAGTATTAGCAATTTAACAATTTTTCATTTCCATAAACAAATTGATATACGCTACTTCTGTTAATTAAACCTGTGTATATACGCAACTGTGTTTAGAGAAAACCGCATATATCTTGCAGACTTCTAATTTAGTTAGTTGATCTTAATCTGTGTATCAGAACCATAAAACAGTAATCAAGTGCAGTAAATAGTACAGGAAATCACACACATGAACACAAGATATAAGGTGGAAACCCAATATGGGTGAAAACCACCTGTTGCAATTCGTCTCTATCTTCTTTTAATAAGAAACTTCTTTTTACAATATTTTTGTACCAGTGCATTATTATACCAGTACACAGGCTACTACCTGCAGAACGCTACAACCTTCTCTCATTCTCTAGATTCTCCTGGAAGGGAGCTACAACCCCCTTAGCTCTTGTACTAGCTGATGTCCTAGTACGTAGGTGCTAACCTACAGAAGGCTACAACATTCTCTTTTCTTCCAGGGACCATGTTTCATAAATTTTCAAACCAGATCCATCAATAGCATCAATCAAACATCAAATATATCTGCATCAACCAAACTCCTTTGCACCAACCAAAAATTGAATCACACAATCACTTCTTTGAATGTTGTAACCAGAATACAGTAATAGTACCAGAACCCAAACAGAACCTAGAACATTGCAATAGTAGACAGAAGTAGCTAAAACATATTTTATGAAATGTACGCTACTTCAATATGTAGATCCTGTGTGCATACGCTGCTATATTAAGGAAAACCTATGTATACACTATTTTGAATTACCGAACCAGTGTGTATATGCGCCTTTGCTATGTTGAACTTGCATACAGATCTAAAAGATAATTTACCCCTCATACCCAGATTATCAGATTTACAGATCAAGTCATGCGCCAAATATAACAGATTAAAATAACACAAAGATACTTCTCTTCAAGCCTTAAGATCTTAACCCATCAATAGAACTTATCCTTCTTCTAGTGCTCAGGTTCCTCCTTGATTCAGATCTAGCTATGCACCATAACCCAATGACCAGTATTCTAGATCTTGTTCTTCATAAGATATTCAATCTTAAGTGCTTTTGCCTAATTATCTCCTTCCCCTATTATAGTCTTAGGCCTTACTCAATACCATGGTCCAAAACCACTTAGAACCAATACTTGGGACCCAATACCTGGGTTCAACACTTCGGACGAGATACCATGGTCCAAAACCACAGGTCTAAATACCATGGACTAAAAACAAGGTTTCCCACATGTACGCGCTTTTCCTTGCGTGAAAGTGCGTGCATATGCATACGGGCCTTTTGATCGGCGATCCCGTGTGTATACATGGCTTGGTCAATGTGAACCTATGTATACCTTATTTTCCTTTAGTCTGAGAGCCTGTGAGCCTGAACTGTTATTTGAATGATTTGCCGAGTGAGTTTCCATCAAGGACAATACCTGTGCCATAGTGCCATGCCTGTGTTATAATGCCAACAATCTCCCCCTTTGGACTTGATGGTAACCCCAAGTCACTCTCCCCCTTTGTCATCAAGGGCAAAGGATTATGCTCCCCTTGAGTACATGTTGAAATCTCTACTCTGTTGTGCTGTCCATGCTCCCCCTAACTGTAGGCAAGATCTGCAAAAAGATGTTCTACAAGAAGAACATGACTCTATACATCATAAACGACCTTCCTATCACAAAAGACTCATACATACGTCCATCTCATAACCAAGTGGGGATACATCAAAAGTTTATCTGTGATAACACAAGAACTTTACATCATCCATCCCAGGCATAGTGGGGAAACAAAATAGGTCGTTACATGACCTTGATAATAAAAGAAATACATGACATAGAGCCCAAAGATCTGAGTTGAGACTATGATATTCATCAGCAACTATCATTAGCAGTATTTGTCAATCACCATCCAAACTAGCAACCATGATCTCCTTCTGCACCTGTTCCACCTGAATCAAAACAAATGTACCAACATCTTCTAAGATAATGCCAAAAATGCATTATTATACGTATATGCTCCCCTTGAACCTATGCTAGATGATCACTGTCAGACCCATATCATACTCTTTTCATCCTGAGTCTGGCCCACTGATTTCCTTCAAACCAACATATACGCGACAATATCCACAAAAACGGGCGTATGTACGCAGATGCTCTTCATGAAACTTGTGTACACCCACTTTTCTCTAAAACAGATAAGTGTCAACAACAAGATGATGCATCAACTACTCCCAGCTTCTGCCTGAGGTATTCAAATGTCTCCCTGGGCAGTGGTTTGGTGAATATATCAGCAACCTGTTCCTTGGAGGGAACATACTCCAATTTTACCTTTTGTTCAAGCACTTGTTCCTGGAGAAAATGATATTTGATAGGTATGTGTTTGGTCTTTGAATGCATGACTGGATTCTTTGAAATACTGATTGCACTTGTATTATCACATAAAATGGAGATGGGTGGAGTAAAAGTGATTTGAATGTCTTTCAATGTTTGCATCATCCAAAGGAGTTGTGTGCAACAAGATGCAACAGCCACATATTCTGCTTCAGTTGTAGATAATGCAATTGAACTTTGTTTCTTGCTAAACTAAGATACTAATCTGGAACCCATAAAAAAATGCACCACCACTAGTGCTTTTTCTGTCATCCATGTTTCCTTCCCAATCTGCATCTGTATATGCATGACGTGTGAGATCTGTGTCTCTAGGATACCATAAGCCATAGTTTTGTGTTCCTTGAAGATATTTGAAAATCCTTTTAACTGCCTGAAAGTGTGCTTCCTTTGGATTTGCTTGAAATCTTCCAACTATTCCCACTGCATGCATGATGTCTAGTTGGGTACCTATCATATAAAGTAGACTTCCAACCATGGATCTATAGGTTGGTTGATGTACTGTTGTTGATTCATCATTTGCGCTGAGGCTACATCCTGTTACCATAGGGGTACATACTAGTTTCAAATCTTCCATGCCATATTTCTTCAAGATCTGCTTGAGGTACTTGGTTTGTGATAGAAAGATACCGTCTTTGTTTTTTTGGACTTGTAAGCCAAGGAAATATGTGAGCTCACCAGGCAAGGACATTTCAAATTCTTTCTGCATCACCAAGGCAAAGTTTTGACTCATGGCTTCTTCATTGCTACCAAAGATGATATCGTCAACATACACTACCAGTATTAGCAATTTATCATTGTCAATTTTTATATATAGGTTGTTATCTGTTGATCCTTTTGAAAAACCTTATTGCTGGAGGTATTTTTCCAGACAATAATACCAAGCCCTTGGAGCCTGTTTAAGACCATAGAGAGCTTTTCTGAGTCTGCATACAAGTTTTGGATCATTTCCAAGGATGAATCCATCTGGTTGCTCAATATACACTTCTTCTTCTAATTCTCCATTTAGAAAGGTAGATTTCACATCCATTTGATATAATTTGAACTTCTGGAAGCTAGAAAGAGCAAGGAACATTCTTATGGCTTCAAGTTTGGCAACTGGTGCAAAAGTTTCTTCAAAGTATATACCTTCTTGTTGAGCATACCCTTTACAAAAAAGTCTGGCCTTGTTTCTAATAACATCTCCATTTTCATTCAGCTTGTTTTTGAATATCCATTTGGTTCCTATGAGATTCTTATCATTAGGTCTAGGAATCAATTCCCAAGTGTTATTTTTTTTCAATTTTCTCAAGTTCTTCATTCATGGCCTTGACCCAAAATTCATCTTTGCATGCTTCATGAACATTTTGCAATTCAATGGAGGAAAATAATGCTAGATAGCTTGAAGCTTTTGTAATAGTTCTTCATGTCTGTACACCTGCCTCTTTCTGTCCCAAAATTTGTGTCTCTGGATGGTTCTTCTGAACATACCTAGATGGAGTCTTTTCTTCTACTCTTATCTGTTCTTCTGGTGCCTCAAAAGTTTCTTCTTCAACATTAATCTGATCTAATGTGGAAGGACACTCCTCATCTTCTTCCCACTCTTCAGTTTTTACCTACTTTGAATTTTCGCCTGCTTCATCAACCACAACATCAATACATTCAACAATTTTCCCTAGACTTTTATTATAACACTTGTATCCTTTAGTTTGGGAAGAGTAACCAAGGAGAATGCCTTCATCTACTCTAGGTTCAAACTTGCCAAGGTTTTCATCAGTCCTTTTGATGTAACATTTACTTCCAAATAATTTGAAGTATTTTACAGCAAGAGTCTTACCATGCCAAAGTTCATGAGGAGTTTGAGTGTTGTTTACCCGAACATTTGTCTTGTTGAGAATAGTGATAGCAGCAAATGTAGCTTCACCCCAGAAGGTTGTAGGAGTTCTAGACTCATCAAGCATAGCATGAGCCATTTGTTGAATTGTTGTGTTCATCCTTTCCACCACTCCATTTTGCTAAGGAGTCCTTGTAGTAGAGAATTCCCTTCTTATTCCATGTTCTTCACAAAAGTCGAAAAATTCATCCGAGGTGAATTCCCCTCCTCGATTAGACCTTGACTTTGCGATCTGATTCATTTTCAACCAAGGCTTTGAATGCTTTGAACTTTTCAATAGCTTCGTCTTTATGCTTCAGAATTCCTATCCAACACATCTTTGAAAAGTCATCAATGAACAATATAAAGTACTTTTCTCCTCGAGGTGACTTTTTCCTTGATGGACCACATAAATCAATATGGACAAGTTCAAGTGGCTTACCAGCTGATCCTTCCTTCTCAAGGAAGTGTGTTCTGGTTTGTTTACCAAACTGACATGATTTGCATATTGTATTATCTAGAATTTTGATGTCAGAAAGATCGTGAACAGCCTGATAATTTCATGCTTTCCTTATCTGAGGGAAGCTTAGATGCCCCAATCTTCTGTGCCATAGCCAGTGTTCATCATTTTTTCTTAGATAGCATTATTGTTGTCCTCCCTTGAGGATGTATAAATCATTTGGAGTTCTTATGCCTTTGATCATTGTTTCTCCTGTATCAAGCTCACGAACAATACATCCATTTGATCGAAATACTACCTCATTTCCTTGATCACACATTTGACTAACACTCAATAGATTATGCTTTAAGCCATCAACATACATCACATTTCCATCTTTGACCTTTTCTTTCAAAAGAACAGAGCCTTTACCTTTTATGAGTGCAAGGGTGTCATTTCCAAATGAGACCTTCCTTTTCTTTTCTAAGGCACTATATGATTGAAGTTTTTATTTATCACCTGTCATATGTTTTGAGCATCCACTGTCGATGTACCACATATTTTCCTGTCCTTCCACATATAAGGTTATACCACATCTTTCTAGTTGTGGTTCTTTCTTTCTCCATGTTTTGGGACCCAATGAAGCTTGCTCCTTTTGAGATGTTTGTTGAAACTTACTCCTGCATTCAAAATCTTCATGACCGAAGTTGTTACAAATAGAGCATTCTATTTCATTTTGAAGAGAAGAAAAGTTATTGTAGGTCCTTTTCATGATCCCAGTCACACTCCTTTGATTTCGTGCTTCTCTAGTCATGATGGTCTTGTAGGCAACACATTGAGCAGCTTTGTGTCCAAAGTTATGACAAGAGAAACATTGGCCATTAAAGAAATTTCTGCAACTATCAAATCTACCAACCAGGTGATTGTAGTTTCCATTGACATTCATTCTTGAGGTAAATTGAGAATGATTTAATGTGGTTTGTTGTAGCTTATGTTCATCCTTGAAGTAGATTGACCCTGATTTACTTGGTGATCCACTTTAAGCCTTTGCTAATAATTGTCAACCTATTCACTTCTCCTTGCTACATCAAGATAACTTTTGGAGGTGGATGGCTTCTGTGCTTGAGATGCTTCTTTAGTATATCCAAGACCTATCTAGATTAGAGGAGAACGCTACACTTTGATAATCTCATCTAAATTTTCAGATCCTTTAGCAAATCTAAGAATAAGAGCTTTTGTTTTCTCAATATCTTTTCCAAGTCCCATGATTTCACATTCTAACTTTTCATTGTGTTTTTCCCTTTCAGCAAGTTGGAATGTCAGAGTATCTATGATCATAATCTTTTCTTCTAAACAAATTTTAAGTTTAGAAATTTATTCATAGAGATCATTTTCATCTATGGCATCCAAGAGATCATCATCTTCAAAAGCCATCAAAAGTCTATAATCATTACCATGTTCATCTTCATCACTATTTGAAAGTTCGTCGTTGTCTTCATGTGTATAATAGCTCTTCCTACTTACATTCTGTTTTATGCTCCATTTAACTAGTTCCTTACCTTTATCAAGCTTATCTTTATGAGGACATTTGGCTACATAGTGACCAACTCTCCCACAAGCAAAGCATTTGAAAGGTAGCTTACCTCTAAATCTTCCAGAACCCCGTTGAATATTCGTGACAAAGTTTGATTCTTCCTCTCCTTCTGACTCATTGTATTCTCCTTTTGAAGTTTTGAGTGTGGCTTCTCTAATGTCTAATGGACCCCCTTTTCTCATTTCGAAAGCAATTAGGATTCCGTGCACCGGTGACATGGTAATACTCTGAAGATTCTACTTTTCTTCTATGGCAGAAACTTTTGATTCAAACTTAGAAAACAAAGATCTTAAAATCTTTTCAACTAAAGTAACTTGTTTTATCTCTTTACCCAAGTTTTCGTGCAATTAACAATCTCATCTATACGTAAGAAATAATTAACCACATTTTCATCATTGTGCATTCTGAGAGTTTCATATTGAAATCTAAGAGATTGTAGTTTTACACGTTTTACCTGATCGTCTCCTTCATAGCTTAGAATGATCTTGTCCCATATTTCTTTGGCGGTTTTGAGCTGCATAACCTTGACGAATTCTGATTGAGATAGACTCCCCAATAGAGTATTGACAGCCTTTGCATTTGTTTCATACTGCTTTTTACCAGCTATGTCTGTAGTAGTTGTTGATGGGAATGTCTATCCTCCTTCCACAATATCCTAAACTTCTACAACCAAGAGATTGAAGATAGGTTGTGGTTCTTACCTTCTAATAGACGAAGTTGCTCCCATCAAAGATTGGTGGCTTGATGGATGCCTCCCTTTTGTAATTGCTCGTGATGATAGATCTTCCTTCAAGTGATCAAGCTTCTTCTGAAGGACCTGCTCTGATACCAATTGTTGGAAATAATACTGAGGGGGGGGGGGGGGGTGAATTAGTATTAGCAATTTAACAATTTTTCATTTCCATAAACAAATTGATATATGATACTTCTGTTAATTAAACCTACGTATATATGCAACTATGTTTAGAGAAAACCACGTATATCTTGTAGACTTCTAATTTAGTTAACTGATCTTAATCTATGTATCAGAACCATAAAATAGTAATCAAGTGCAGTAAATAGTACATGCAATCACACACATGAACACAAGATATAAGGTGGAAACCCAATGTAGGTGAAAACCACCTACTGTAATTCATCTTGATCTTCTTCTAATAAGAAACTTCTTTTTACAATACTTCTGTACTGGTGCAGTCTTATACTAGTACGCAGGCTACTACTTGTAGAAGGCTACAACCTTCTCTCGTTCTCCAGCTTCTCCTGGAAGGGAGCTACAACCCCCTTAGCTCTTGTACTAGCTAATGTCCTAGTGCGTAAGTGTTGACCTAGAGAAGGCTACAACCTTCTCTTTTCTTCCAGGGACCACATTTCATAAATTTTCAGACTAGATCCATCAATAGCATCAATCAATCATCAAATATATCTGCATCAACCAAACTCCTTTGCACCAACCAAAAACTGAATCACACAATCACTTCTCTAAATGTTGTAATGAGAATACAGTAACAGTACCAGAACCCAACTAGAACCCAGAACACTGCAACAATAGACAGAAGTAGCTAAAACATATTTTATGAAATGTATGCTACTTCAATATGTAGATCATGCATGCATACGATGTTATATTAAGGCAAACCTGCGTATACGCTATTTTGAATTACTGAACCAGTGTGTATACGTGCCCTTGCTATGCTGAACCTGCGTATAGATATAAAAGATAATTTACCCTTTTGAAATATTCATACATCAGCCATACCTAGATTATCATATTTACAGATCAAGTCATGCACCAAATATAACAGATCAAAATCGCACAAAGATACTTCTCTTCAAGCCTTAAGATCTTAACCCATCAATAGAACTTATCCTTCTTCTAGCGCTCAAGTTCCTCCTTGATTCAGATCCAGCTATGCACCATAACCCAATGACTAGTATTCTAGATATTTCTCTTCATAAGATATTCAATCTTGAGTGCTTTTGCCTAACGATCTCCTTCCCCTTTTATAGTCTTAGGCCTTACTCAATACCATGGTCCAAAACCACTTAGAACCAATACTTGGGACCCAATACCTGGGTTCAACACTTCAGACGAGATACCATGGTCCAAATACCAATGACTAAATACCATGGACTAAAAACAAGGTTTCCCACATGTACGTGCTTTTCCTTGCATGAAAGTGCGTGCATACGCATACGCACCTTTTGATCGGCGATCCCGCGTGTATATGGCCTAGTCAACAAGAACCTATGTATACCTTATTTTCCTTTATTCTGAGAGCCTGTGAGCCTGAACTATTATTTGAATGATTTGTCGAGTGAGTTTCCATTAAGGAAAATACCTGTGCCATAGTGCCAAGCCTGTGTTATAATGCCAATAGGATGGTGGATGATATCCATAAAGTGCCATAAATGGGGTCATTTTTGTTGTAGTATGGAAGAAAGTGTTATACCACCTTTCAGCCAGAGGCAGCCATTTGATCCATTATGTCTGTTTATCATATACAAAGCAATGAAGATATCCTTCCAAACATTTGTTCGCTATCTTAGTTTCCACATTAGATTGAGGATGATACAATGAGCTACGAGCTAATTGAGTGCCCATACAAGAAAATAGTTTTTTCCAAAAATTTCGAGTGAAAATGGGATCTCTGTCACTTACAATAATCTTTGGGTTTCCATGTAGCTTTTGAATTGTTTCCATAAATGCAGTGTAAATTGTACTGGATTTAAAGGGATGAGATAATGCACAAAAGTGTGCATACTTGTTAAATCTATAAACTACCACCATGATGGCACTCTTTCCTTCGGACTTGGGTAAACCTGTGATAAAATCCATTAACACCTTCTCCCAATGTTGACTTGGAATGGATAAAGGTTGTAATAGACCTGGGGTCTTAATTGTTTCAACTTTGTTTTGTTGGCAAACCAAACATTCCACCACAAACTTTTGAATATTAGATTTAAGGCCATCCCAAAAAAAATCCTTCTTAACCTTGTGGTAAGTTTTTAAAAATCCTAAGTGTCCTCCTAAGGGAGAGGTGTGCAATTCCATAAGAATATTTTGTTTGAGTTGGGAATTCTTAGAGAGGTATAAGCTATCTTTGTACCATAATGAATCTTTTTTCCAGCTAAATGTATCAGATGAACTAGGGTCTTGTTCTAAATTTTGAATGAGTACCCAAACTTCTTCGTCATTCTTCCATTCACCTCTTGCTTCATTTATCCAATTTGGTTGGATAATATAAATGGCACAAAGCAATGCTTCCACATCCTCATCCTTTCTTGAGAGTGCATATGCAACAAAATTTTTCTTCCCTTTTTTGTATATTATTTCAAAGTCATAACCCAACATCTTTGTAACCCATTTTCACTGCTCTTCTGAATATAATATTTGTTCTAAAAATTATTTAATAGTATCATGATCTGTTTTTACCTTGAAGTGTCATCCCATTAGGTAAGGTCGCCATTTCTTAAGTGCATGTAGTATTGCCAATATTTCCTTCTCATAAATAGCTTTGTGTAAATACTTTCCTTTGATTGGATGACTTTCAAAAGAAATAGGTCTTTCTTCTTGCATTAAAACAGCACCAATTCCATTTCCTAAGGCATCACATTCTACAATAAAGGTTTTTTTGAATTCTGGCATAGGTAAGAGCAGTGCTTGGCACATTGCCTCTTTAAGATGTTCAAAGGCTTTCGTTGCTTCTGGAGTCCAATAAAATGCATCTTTTTTTAGTAATGTTGTTAGAGGTGT
>APFE030115175.1:0-48454 GCA_000404065.3 Pinus taeda | reverse complement strand
TAAAAATAAAAATAAAAATAAAAAATAAAAAATTTCAAGAAAAGTCCTTGAAATTTAAAAGCTATCCTACCCAAAGATTGTAGCCATTGGACTCCTAGTACAACATCAACACCACCCATTGGAATGGAAAGCATAAGACTATTCAACACATATTCTCCCATGGATAGCTTGATATTATGTCAATTTCGAGAGAAATTTATGGTTCTTCCATTTGCATCCAGCACTTGACACTCTGGTTGCTTAGAGAGAAAGTTATGATGATTTTTCCCCGGTCACTGACTCGAGATATAATTCGGGAGCCTACAAAAACCTTAACTTCCTTGGATAATATCTCTAAAAATATAGTGAGAAAAGATCTGAAATTCGTACCCAAGGTTCATCAAGATATTGGCTCAAATGGGTTTTACTTTTAGCTTCTGAAACATCGTAGAAAAAACTTTATAACAAAAATTCCACAATGACCTGTTTGAAGCAACAAAACCCTACAATCCAAAGCTTTGATACCAATTGTTTTGAAACCAACTCACAAAAGATAGAAATGATAGAAAAATGACTTCAAAATCAGCCTCTTCGAGGAGGAAACCTCTATTACATTACACAAATGAACAATTCTTGGATGATACAAATGACAAGACCTCCTTTCTATATATAGGAGTCTAAGGGTCACAATATAGTCAAGCTGACATAACAATAATAATGTAAGGGAAAAACAATAACAATAGTGGGCTTCTATGGCGCACAATAATAACAATATGGGGACAACATGGGCACAACAATAATAATAAAGGGCTACAATGACAATAATAGTAAGGGAATACACTGGTATTATAGGGGCCCAATAAAAGAACCTTATCTTTGAATAACCTACAGTTGGTGGGGAATATAATTGTACAATGCCAATATTTAACATTTGTAAAATTGATCATTTTTAATGCTAATTGTGCAACAAGATTTCTTCAAACATAAGGAACTTTATTGATGGTGCAGGTGAATTACCTCAATATTACTGAGAAACATGCATTCGACATGCCAAACTTTGCTTTCAAGTTGTACAGCAACATCATTATCCCCAATTGAATATACTTTGACTTATCGCTAGGTCTAAAGAGAGGGGTGGTGGAAGCAGACTTTAGGCTTTCAAACAAGGTATCTATGATATGAGTATCATCCCATAGGTCATCATTTTCTAATTCATATAACAACATTACCACCATGGTAGTCATATCCCATAAGTAATCGTCCATACCAACCTCTATTTGATTGCCTCCATTTCCAACTTGTGATGAAGAGCTACTATTGTTGTAGTCATTCCTAATTGGTGAATCTGGATGTAGTGGAAATTGAATAGGTGGTTGATTCAACCATTCTTTGTATTCTTCCTCTCTAATTCTTTCTCTTAATGCAACCTTCTCTCGAGTTGACATCATAGTGGGGTGCACAGGAAGATGGTAGATGGGTCGCTCATCATAACTAGAATCCTAATTTCAAAACATATTAAACAACATTAGTAAAATATCAATGATATTAGTAAGCACACCAATGCAAATGTTTTTTTGAAATTACATTATACCAAACAATTATTACCATTGTTGATCCAAGATTGTGACTGGAAGATGACATGTTCCAATTGGTAAGCTGAAGAGATTGTCCATTTTTATCTACCAACTTCTTGCGATATGCTTCTCCTAAAGAGCTTCCGGTATTTTTGAAAAGGGGTAATAGTTTTTGCATCTGAACTCGATTTTGAATCAAGATCCTGCAAATTTGGATACATTTTTCTGCAATTTGACATGGATTAAAAAACAGTTAGATAATTGAGATATAAATAAAATATGAACTTACTATAAATGGAAAGGGAGAACTCCACGAAGGACTTTGATCAAAAATATAGAATGAATTGGAATTTGAAGAATTGGAAATTCGATATTATTGAGATTTTATCCTTGCATTTGAGAAAAATTAGAAATAAAATTTTTTCTGCGCATATAAAATTAATTTCGACTAGGCGGAAATAGGGGGAGGGATTCTCATTAATCCCGAAGGAATACTTGTCGACCAATATGTCTGGGGTTTCATAAAGAATTCCAACAATCAAATTGAAGCTTAATGCCTCTATCTTGGGCTCCTCTTACCCCATAAAAGGGGAATTAAGGAAGTGACAATATTGGGAGACTACTTCTTAGTCATAAAGCGCATGTGCTCCAACTCTTAATCCCATAATAACAAGCTCAATCAACTGCTCCAACGTGCCCATGGAATGCTCCCTCTCTTTTCTAAATTATAATTTTATCATATTCTAAGACGCCTAAACTCAGAAGCAGATTTTCAAGCCAATAAGGCATGTCAATTCAATGAAGGAAATACAATTGTCAATAGAAATGATGGTTTTCTACCCATCCCCTAAGTTTATAATGCAATTCTTTCTAATATTTTCCCCCACTCCTAATATTATTATTATTAATGTGCCCATTGAATATAACCCCCTCGTTATATCACCCACCCCCCACTCAGTCCCTCTTCCCATCATCCTCCCTCCCCACCTCCCCTAGGCTCTCCCTTCTCGTAGCTCCACCTAGCACTATTTGATGACACATCCTTCATCTCCCCTAACATGAGGTGTTATGAAATCAATACATGTGAGGCCACTAAGTGAAATGGATCTGATAAGTGTGGGAGATACCTTGTCTGTCCCTCATATTTTGGTTTTTCACCAGTATGCTCAAGTGTTCTCCATGCGAATTCCCTTTGCGAACGAGCCTCATTTACTCCTTTTAGTTTAGATTAGATGGCTCACCCACTCGAAGGAAAGCATGACTAAAGCGAAGGTCATTTCAGTTAACAAAGAAATCATGGAGCCACCATGGGATCTTGGGGGCAGACAGACCATTCCTTTGTGTTGCACGCGACATTTCTATGGCTTAGTTTGCATATCATGGGGGTGTAGTATGACTTTATTCATATCATTGGTGTTCAGGTGTTTTCTGCAAATTGATATTGTTTGGTTTTTGTTGAAGGGCCTAGGTAGCCCTTGGATGGTAGCAATGACTGGGGGGTGTTCCTATCCCCATTCTTGGGTGTCTCTACATTTTTTCAAGTTGATACAATTGGAGAAGCGTCTGGGGAAATATTTGATACATAATTCAATGAGAAACTTCGTGCCTTTGCAAGGGACCAGAATTTGGTTCGAAGGGGCTCTCATTTGGCTATCTGTAATGGCAACAGGTTCCTGGGGTTGTCGTCGTCCTTGCTCAGGTAGGGTTGCAAGGGTTGGTGAGCCTGATTCGGTTAAGTGCCCTCCCTTAACCATCTTCTCTCACCCTTCTTGTGAAATGTGCACCAACGAGCATGTGGAACTGTGTGCTGACATTGTTGAGTTGCAGGTGCCCCTTCATCAGTAGAGGGAATTAGCCAGTGAGAATCAAGAACTCATAGATGAAAACAAATAATAAATTTGATTGTTAGAAGACGAGTTTGGGATGCTTAGAAGCATGCTTGAGGACCTCCAAATGCAGTTCACCAAGTGAAATTCTCTGCCTGTAGAGGAAAGCTTAGGTCTGGACCTTAACCGCCCTATTGTTTCTAAGGGCTAGTCTAGGTTGTTATGTCTAGTTTCCTATGTATGTTTCTCTTATCATAGTTCTTTCAAGTACATACTAGTAAAATAATAGGAGTGTTGTCTCATTTTGAAATTTTGTTGGATAATTAGGCCTAGTTCAGTAGCCTGCATATGCATCTTATGAATCCCACTAATGTAATGGAATTGTAAAATTACCGAGTTTTTGTTGAGACTAAGCAAGGAATTAATATAATAAATACTCTTTAATGTTTAAAAAAAAAATGAAAACCATATAACCACAATATGAATTTCAATATAGTTTTCAAACCATTTTTCAAGAATAAGGCAACTTTAAGTGGGAAATGTATACTATGAACTATTGTAATTCAAGTTGATGCATCCTAAAGGATAATTTGAGATTAATATGTCATTTTATGTGAAAATAAATTTTCAAATAGCTTTTGAACCCTACTAGTACGCTTATTAGAAAAAATCGCAACGATGAATTTAAATAATAACATCATTGGGGCGTTCAAATAATACCTGCACTCATTTTCGACATTACAAAAATTATAAAAAATGTTATCATATCGGTGCTCTTATGCAAACCGTACCGATGTGTTTAAATAAAAACAACATCGGTACGCACCTGTTTCTGGAATTTTGAAAATAAAAACGAACTCTACCATGTCGATGCTCATATAACAATTACAACACATGCATTTAAATACAAACCGCACTATTGTGTTAAATTATTAATATCATTGTTTCTGGATTTTGAAAAAAAAAATTGTATCATGCCGATGCATTGAAAAAATTTGGCGCCCCAACAATGTTAATGCACTTTACTTGTAAATTCACTAGTGCTCTTTACTATCAAATGCACCAATGTTCCGATTAAGTGAAAAAAAATAAAAATAAAAATAAAATGAGAGTTATTTTCTTTTTCTTTTTTAATTCAAAAATGAGCGGCAATTGATTTTTCAAAATCTAATTTCATAAAGTCTACTAAATAGCAAAAAGTTATTCACTATTTCAAGGGATTGATTTGCAAGAGAGACATATGAGGATCATTGTGAAGCAACAAAATACTTTAGAGAAATAGAACTATTCAGAAGATCAAAAGTTGAAAAGTATGGTGATTCACTCAAAACCTTGCATAGTAAAAAAATTAAATTTTATTGTTGATTTTACTAATAAAAATGTTTACAATTTCTATTAGGGTTTAATTAAAAGAAGATTATTTGTAAGCGAGACATACTGAGAGCACTATGGAGTAGCAAAATATTTTGGAACCACAGAAAGATTATAATTTGAAAGGTATGGTGATTCATTCAAAACCGTGCATAGAAAAAAAAAAAAAAAAAAAAAAAAAAAAAATTACTATTGATTTCAGTGTTAAAAAAATTTACAATTTCTGTAAGATTTATTCCAAAAAAATTCATGTATAACAAATAATTAATATTCATTTTACTAGTAATTTTTTTTACGATCTTTGTTCCTATGTAAATTTAATTGAAATTCAAATAATAAAAAAACAACAACAACAACAACAACAACAACAAAAACAACAACAACAACAACAAAAACAAAAACAAAAAAAGACAAAAAACAAAACAAAAAAACAAAAACAAAAAACAAAAAACAAACAAAACAAACAAAAAAACAAAAAAAACAAAAAACAACAAACAACAAACAAAAAAAACAAACAAACAAAAAACAAAAAAACAAAAAATAAACAACAAAAAAACAAACAAACAACAAAAATAAAAAAATAAAAAACAAAAAACAAAAAAACAAAAAAACCAAAAAAAAACAAAACAAAAAAACCAAAAAACAAAAACAAAACAAAACAAAAAAATTCAATACTTACCTTAAACCTTTGCTTATATGACTGCAAAATTTCACCTTAAGGTTTATCTCCCTTTACCACTTCACAATTACAGTTTTTCATTTTAGGTATTTCACATTTAATGGGCTTGTGTACTTACTATATATAGGGCATTCGACATGTAAACTAGGGGGGTCATTTATTGAATTAGATCCAAACTTAATCGGCCCTGTCTATTTTTTTTTAATGTGTATGTTTCACGATGCGTAATGAAATATAACACACCGGTGCACCCTACGTAATACAATGCATCGGTGTATTTTAACGTTGTTGTTTCTATCCAGTCTCTTCATCATTGCTCCCGGTGTAATATAACGCATTGGCACACCTCTGCCAAATAGCACTGTTAATTCATTGTGTTGTGTTTATTGTTACAAATCACACTGTTATACAGAGAAATTATTTTTAAAAAATCATTTTTGCTAGTGGTGCTCAACAATTAAACGCACCAGTTACCAGAGCTATTTTTTGCTTAAAATTGTTTGCTTTATGTATAAAATATATTTAATGACTTTTGTACTGAATAGTGCATGTTGCATATTAAAAAAAAAATGTATAAGAATGTTTCAAATAATAAAAATATTGATCGACACAATGATAAAACATCGAAAAAAGCAGAGAAGACAAGTTCTTTGTAAACTCTTTACAAAATTAATATGTTAGAACGATCTGTAAGTTTAACTAATATGTATTGGTTAGTGTGTGTCATGCAGAACCACAAAATGAAAAAGTTCAATAATATTACTTCTAATCAAAGTGCAGAAGAGCGTAAAACCCTAATAGAAAAATTGCAAAAAGATGAATCCGGTGAATGAAAAAAAAAAAAAAATATATATATATATATATATTTATATATATATATATATTATATATATATATATATATATATATATATATATATATTTTGCTGAGTAAGCGTTATTCTATTATTTAAAAAACAAAAGATATATACAGAGAGGATTGAACCTCTGAGAGTGCCTTGGGCATCTCCCTGTCAAGAAAACTTTACAAAACTGACTGTTCCTTCTGCTCTTACAACTGATGAGCATATCCTGTGGAACTAGAGCAGAACTAGAAGAAGCTAGAAGTGGGCCTAACAGTACTGAAGGATTAAGCTAAAATCCAGATTACAAAGTGAAAACATGATTAATAACTGGGCTTTTAGCCAAAAATCTCAAAATTCTTGCCTCCGGTTGGCCGCTAGCTAGATATCGCCTTGCCCAACGACGTGACACTGAATCAAAAAAACTGGAAAACCAAAAACAGAGTGGCTGCCTTGAATCTTCAAACACTGTGCTGACATTTACTTGGGTTCATCAGGACCCTGATCATTCTCCTCGTCCGGGGCACGCTCCCAAGTGACCATCACTCCATCTTCGACATCCGTTGGATTTACTCCTGGGGGGACCTTGAGATACAGAATATTAGGATAGGTGTTATCTGGCCACCTTTCCATCTTACTTGCCTGATCCGAGGCCTGCGGAGTTCCGGCTATACCTTGAGACTCCCCTTCCATCCCCTCTGCAGGAGGATTAATAATGTTTTCCTCCAACCGACTCTGCACCGAATTGACCAGAGGAGAGAGAGACTGGTCCTTTGAATCTGACTCTGTGCTGATGAGATCCTCCTCCTGCGATGAATTGACCAGAGGAGTGGGAGAGTGTTCCTTCGATGCTGCCTCCGGGCTGACTAGATCCTCCTCCTCTTCTGAGAAGATGACAGTAACCATAGCAGTGACAAGCGGTTTGGTCAACCAGCTTTTGAAACGGAATTTGGCGGTCTGCACCGAGTTGTTTATCGAAGAGCCAGACTCTTCAGAGGCCTGGGAGGGTGGATAGGCTATGGCGAGCGGAGAAATGCGTTTAGGAGTAGGGCTGCCTCGTCCTCCCGACCCTCCCCTAAGACCCAAATTGCGTCCTCTCCTGGGAATTCCTCTGAGACGAGGAGCCATGTGCACTTGGTTCTACAGGATATACAAGCTCGAAAGCAGAGGGTGAAGAAACAAAGACAGAAAATTGGCAAAAGGCCAGACCGAGGACCAGCCAGAAGAAAGTGAGACCCCAGTTCTTAGCCCACCAGCAACCAATTCAGCAACCCAACAGTGCTTATTTGCCACTATATTGAGCCCGTCCCTCACCTAGGCCACTACAGCAGAATTAAAAACAGAAGAGGAACTCCTATTGGGTCTGAAACGCCTAACATCAATTGTGGAAACAGAGGGGGATTTCGTTGTGCTTACCTTCAGCAACCGAGAGCAATACCAGGGTGACTTTGCCTGAGGGTGATGCAGCTTCCCTCGCGAGCAAGACCACCAGGAATCACCCCTGCTACTAGCCTTTGGCATATACAAACCATCAACTGCGCCTTCCCCTGTGGATAGGCTCGCATTGGGCCTCCATAAAAGAACCAAAGTGACCGCCATCATCATCTGGCTTGTCAACCCAACATCCTCCGTCTACGTACTTGGGGAGTGCATCAGTAATAAATTGCAATGAATGCCTTTCACCTCACACTGGATATTAGCCCGAGACTCGTCCTCCGCCACCTGCCAGCTGCTGTCTGCGCGTGGCTTCATCGTTAAAATCATTAAAGGCTAATGAATTCACCCGCATCCGGGTGGTGAATGAAAAAATATTATTCAATATGAGTTTTTTTTTTTCAATTTTCATTAATAATATACTTAAGAATATTAGATAAGATGTTTTAAACAATCTATTAATTCATATATTTTTAATGTTCTACAAGGATAAACAAAGAAGGAAAAGATCAATGTCATTCAAAGAAAAGAAAAATTATAGAATATGTAAATGGTGATGAATTAGTACTTAACTCATCTCGAGTGGTGCTGGAGGTTAATGAAAGGGGAGAATATTTTACAAAACTATGAGAGATCTAGTGGAATGAACGTATAGATGTACTTTCCACTTACAATACAAAAATCAATCAATTGATTCCAAGAACCAAATTATATCTAAATTATATAAATTGTTTCCAGAGTAATGGTCAATGAGACATGTTAGACTTCCAATAGAAAAAACATACAGCAACAAAAAAGAACCATTCAAAAGGTAGTATTTCTAATCAAAATGATTTTCTAGAATTATATGTACATATTATTACAAACTATTTATTTATTAATATCAATTTTGTTATATTTATTTTTCAAATATCAATATAAAAATAGTTTAATATTTCTCTCAAGAAGATTATAAAAATCCCAAAGGATCAATGAACAGATATTTGAAACATGCTAATAGGAATGTCTAAAAATGTGTACAAGGAGATGGTCAAAGAAACGGACATATTTGCATCGCGGGAGGAGCCATCTCAACAAAAACGTGCTTCAAATTTATGTAATCATGATTGACTTTGTACATATAAAAAAATAATTTAGCATTAAATATTAATTTTCAAGTATTTTCTTGCAGAAAATAAAATAAAATGGAACTCATTTAGCACATAAAACAAGACGAAAAGTGTTAGTATGAAAATTCTTAGCAAGTGTACCAAAAATAATTCACTTAAGTCACTAGTGACAAGTGACCCTAATAACAAGATGTGGTTGTTTATGCTTCATATTTGCAATGACAAAACAAGAAAACCCTACAGCAAAAAGATTATGTGCAATCTAAAACATATAACAGCAAAAATAATTGATGCAATAATCCAATAGAATAAGACTTTAAATGCATAATTTTTTATTCTTAACACCCAGTGAAGAATATTGACAACATGGGTTTGTAAATCCCCTCTATGGAATGGGTCCTTTGATGTCCTTATGCTTCAGCGATCTATTTCTCTCTCTCAATATGCAGAAACTCAAAACAAAGATATAACTCAAGTGGGAGCTCAAATGGAATGAGATGATAATGGTGACGATGATAGTGATCATGGTGAAGAATGAATGGAAAAAACTCTTATTTATAACAAAATATTGGGCTAAATTAAGAATTAGAAAATAATAAAATATTGTTGACCGAATCAAAATCTAACCGTTAGGACCACTTTATTATATTTTTTAGAGAGGGAAAAGATACTAAAAATGGTCAAATATCTTTATTTATAAAATGGCTAAAGTAATTAACAAATAAAATGATTTATTAATATCTTTGCAAGGATTAAGAAAAATGTGAATTTGAAATAATTATTAAATAATGATTTAACATTTATTCCAAAAAAAAGAATAAGGAATAATAAATAGATAATGATTTATTTAATTATTCCAATGTGATTTATCCAAATGTGTTAAAAAATAATTATCTAATAATTATTTCTAGAGAAAATTGAATAAATGGTTTACTAAATTATTTCCTATGGTGAATGTGATTTTACTACGGTAAAATTAATCCTACATGGTGTATTTCGATCCACCTAGTTATAAATGGCTAGGTGATCATTTTTTAGGTGATAACAGATTACCTACTGACGTACAAGCATTAGGAGAAAATTGTATAACCAAAATACGTTGTAGGTTACACTTCCACGAGACACCAAAGGGGAGTCAGAGAGAAATAGAAAGAGAGATAGTTAAAGCAATGCAAGGAAGGATGGAGGAATGGAGGGGGTGAGACCTACTAAGTTGATATAAGTCTCCTTTTATTTTGGAGTACATGATCTCAAATGAGTCATGGGAGGCATACCCATAACTGCCAAGTTAAATTAGTACAAATAATAATGATGTGCCCAGCAATGTGGGACTGAGCTACAAAGTACATGATACATGATATGTTGGCATTAATGGGCCAGAATTTGTAACAATAATACAATGAGTCCCATATACATAATGTGCTTGGAAAACAAAGGTCAGGACTGAATATAATAACATCGGTTGAAATGAGTACATGAGACATAATGCCCCTCAATTTGACATGGGAAGGGGGGGTCACAACCAAAGAATCCTTGTTGCATAAGAAAGGGCTTTGAAGATCTGAATGGATTATCTGAATGAGACATGTATGTTGTGGGCGTTATGAACAACAGAAATCAAACCCATCAAATCTATGTAACTACATCTGAGGCTGGATCATGATATGCTGACATCCAGGCATGTGGGGGGCCACCTGAAGGGTCGCCCTCTCATGAGGTCTAGAACATCTCAGATACACCCGGGAAATACTAATACAATATGTTGGATCACCGAACCATCAAGTGTACGATTATCGATCATGCGATAATGAGTTGGAGTTGAGCACACGAGAAACAACCAAGTCAAGGGGAAATGATGATTTCATTTTCTTGATCCAAGGAACGGACAACAATGAAAGTTGGAACCAAGGTACAACGCCCTATAGACCACTTTGTTGGGATAAATCTACTAAAGTCAATAGAAGAGGGCATGTCAAAGGTGAGACAATGAGGACTACTCAACAAAGGCACGAGGGTCATAGCAATGTGACTGATGGACTAACACCAAGGATGATGATGGAATGATACAAAATGAGATGTGAACTGGCGACTTCCCTTGTCAAATCATTATATGCATGGTTGACCTAGCAGCGACTGACTCGATTTCATAGGGGATGGTCAATTACTTAGACGGGGGCTTTTCAAAGATTGATTAGTATAGATGGAGGCCAAATATGAGCACAATGGGATGAATTTGACACAAATATGTATGGGGAACTATAATTGGACTCAGGGGACTTGATTCAATGGTGACTCATCTATGATGCTCTAAACAAGGGTGACTCGATGAGGCTGTCACATGCGGGGAGGCCCAAAGGGGATCATAAAAACATGAGTAAAAATGGTTACTCATGACGAAAATCGACATGTGGGTTGACCAATGCAAAGATAAATTGGTACCAGATTACATGTGGCCCATATGAAGAAATTCAATTTGAAAAGGCAGCAAAGTGAGACCTCGCGGAAAAAATGGCTTCCTAGTGAAATGGCAAATTACCAAAAAAAAAAGAGACCCATTATATAACTTAGTGAGATATTTCCAACAATGTTGATGGTTTTTCAAACTGTGCTATGGTTTGGTCACAATGGGAGACGGAAAAACTAGGGCTTTTCCTATAAAAGGGCTTCTTGCCTCCAAATCCAATTCATTTGCATAGTGAGTTGTTGGAGAATTAGGAGAGGAGGAAGAGGCCCTAAATATTGAGGAGATCATAGCAGATAAACTGACCATCAGAATTCAGATCTGTTAATTTGAGGTAGGTGACCTTACATGTCTAAAAATGAACTTAATGCTTCTTGGGAGGATGGTTCCTAGTGAAGAATCAAGGTACGAGAATGAACTACTAAAGAAGGTTTAGGATCATTCTTGCCCACCAAGTCAAACACAGGGACCAAGTTGTAAGTGTGGTATGACATAGAGTAGAATATTTGAAGATATGGTATCAAGCATCTATGATATGAAATGTGTATATTGCTCGTCGGAGATACTAATAGGACAAACTATCCAAGGGATGAAAGGATAATCGGCCATACCTAGATTGTTGGGGTCTAGGCCAAGACTTATGATAATTAAGTGAGAAAGGTAACCAAGAGACATCATGCCACCAAGCATGAGATACTTGCCCCCTAATATATGATGTTGGAGGGGATTGATCAGGTATGCAAAGGTGGGATTCAAGCATTTGGTCCAATAGGCACTATATCCTAAAGAGAATTATGAGGAGATATAGGGGCATGGGTGTCCTCCACTTTTGTATGTATGGTTATAACATGCTTTGGACATGCCGAATGTATTTATAATAGTAGACTCTAAGCACATTTCAATTATGTGGTTTTCCATTTGTTGGTTTATGGTTGTCTTCCTGTGGGAAGAATGGATAAAGGATGTAGTAAGAGAAAGGAAACAGTTGATTACCAATCTCATTTGGCACTTCATATATGAATCAAATGGACTAAATTTCTGGGTTTGCATACATAGTGTCACCATACCAAAGAATGGATTCAAATATAATGAATTGATGCTCACCTCAACGACATGATGGTTGAACAACAACAATGTATAATGATTGGTTTGTTGATGTAACATGGAGGAATAATTAAGTGGATCATCCCTATGATGATCTGAAGTGATATGGGACTCTATAATTTCTTCAGCATGGGGAAGAATAACGGCACTAGAATCAAAACTACCAAATGCACTAGGAGGGTTAGGGAGAATTTCTTCTCCTAGACTCTCAAAAGTGGATGCCCACTTACTCAAACATTGAGTATCAATGTAATGGTCACAAGGTGGATATGGTTCGAATTATTGGGTTCTAAGTAAGGGCTTTTTGTACCAATAAAACTCAACATTAATGAAGTCTGTGTATTCCAAAACATATTGATCATGGGTTTGTTGTTGAAGGAATTACGCACAATAGTGCATATCATCCCATTGATAATTAGGGGTGGCCATGGCTTCCATGATGTCTTCATCATAATTAAATATGAGAGGATAGGAGGAAGAAGGACCACATGATGATGAGGAACTAGCTGAGGCATCATCATGAGAGACAAGGTTCATATGTGCATCATCAACAAGGGGAGATAGATGACTAGTAGATGTGACATCTACCGATGTTGAGACTGAAGTGTTTGTTAAAGAAGGTTATACAAAATCACAAGAGGAAATGTCAAGAGAGTCCCAGTAGATCGATCCGATTGATGACAACAGGTAGAGAATGGGGGTGTAACTGTTTGTCATCTCGACATCAAGGGGAGGAATCACAATGGTGGGTTGGGAAACATCATGTTTTGGCATAATAGTGGCAAAATAACATTCATGTAGAGGAGAAGTAGTATCACTACGAGCAACATCTAACTCGCGAAGCACTTGAAGTGTATCGTGAAAATATTTGAGACAAGGTCGGTGATGGGAATAATGGCCATAGTTATCACATAAAGCACAAGGTTGATTCATCTGCAAGGATCTATTCTTCTTATTTACTTGGGTTAGGTGACATGAACCTCAGGTATGCTAGAGTCAGGAAAGGTATCAGACACCACATTCTTGATATGAGGTAGTTCACGACAATTATTGGTGACATGCCCAACAACATCACACAAAGTGCATGAAGGAGTAGGCTTAGGAGGCTTAGGAGGAGCTGGAGTCTTTTGGGTTGCCTTACCTTTGGTTCCATTTTTCTGGTCTTTTCCCCCCTCACCAAATGCTTTTGCAATGGGATTGGCTTCCTATTGAGGTTTCTGTGGAACTGAAGCAAAGGAAGGGTTAGGAACAATAGGTTGACCTAGAGTCAAAGTTGTGTAAGGTTTGAGTTGATTAGGAGGAGTGTTTGGGGGAGGATCAATGTGACAGACTAGGATCAACAAGGTGATGTTAGGTAAATTCAACGTAACCATGACGAGGGTAGAATGAATTCTAGGGGGCAGGAATAACAAAGGTATTTGACTAGAAGGGTAATGTCCTATGGAAACTGCTTTGAGATGGTTAAGACCTAGGGAAATAGTTCAGGGCTAAAAAGGAGTGGAAGAGATACTAGTAGAAGGAAATGAGCCGAGAGGAATTGTACCTAATGTCTGGGTTGAGCTAGAAGCAGGAGCTTGCGAAGCAACTGGCTATTGTGAAGGCATATCGGACTGCTTTTGGGAGGCCTATAATGCCTGAAGGATGCAAACAATAGACGAGTTAGGTTCAAAAAGAGTAGGCAGTGGGCCATAATAAGCCCCAAGCAACATGGAATCTTTATAGAATCTAGGAGATACATTGGTAAGGAAAGTGATATTCCTATTGCCAGTCATGGAAGATATATTGGTCTGAGGGGATGTATGAGACCAAGGGTCATATTAAGTCAAAAAATCGATAGTGATGATCTTTTCATTATGACGAAATCACTTCTTGCAAAAGAAAAAGGATGTTACAGTAGACATGGCATAGGTGTAACTACGACCCAATAAGATATTATAATATAATGGGGCATCAATGACTTCGATATCAATTAAGACAGGATTTCATGCAATGGTGATAGGATAGTTGTGATACAAACTAAGGGGCTAAGAGGGATTACCGTCCCAAGCATGGGGATTGATAGTGGATGGGGATAGGTCAGGGGAACCAAGTTGCCTCCAAACACTAGCAGCCATTACATATATGGAGGGGCCTTCATCTATGATACATTGTTGGATTGTGGGGTTCTTTATGATGTTTGGTATTTGAAATGAAACTGAGGAAGGAAGGGGGGGGGTGTTCCACTTTTTCAACGTTAAAGAAAATCAAATGATCGTCAAAAGGATCCACAACACCTAAAGCAAAGAGTAGATATTTTCACTGGGATGGGCACATCTACAGGACTTCTAGCATTGACATGGTAGCAGGACGCTGCATCAAGTCATCTACTATGCTATAGGTATGGGCAGCTTTAGCAGAAGCAGAATGGACCTATGGGGATCTTGGGGGAACCTCGACTTTAGGCAGAAGGATTTGTAAGCAGCCATTTGGTGATGACAGAGGCTCAATGGATACTTTAAGCTAAGAATTGGACATTGAATTTACAGGGGACTTGTCATATTGGCACGACGAAGTTTGGAGGTTGACTAATTGAGTGTTGACTTCATCATAATCCATCATGAGAATATGGTAATTGTTAGGTCTAGATTGAGAAGGTGGAGGAGTTGCATTACCCTGTGTGCGTTGGGAAGCTATATATCCCTAATAGGGAAAAGGATTGGTAAGCACAGCCTATTGCAATGAAGAAGGAGGGGTAGGAGGTAGAGCAATGGGTTGAGGTCCTCTAGAAGCAAATGCTTATGCTTCCCATGCTTGGTGCATCTGAGGTAACAGGGGACATTCATGAGTATAATGGTCATATACTCCACAACGGGCACAAGGCTTCTTCATACAAAGAGCCTTGTTTTTCTTATGTTGTCCGACCTGTTGCTGGTTTGCAAGAGTAGGTTGGTCATCTTGAGGGGAATTAGGTGGGGGACCCTAGTTTCCTTGGTTACCTTGAGATGATTGGTTTTGGTTACCATTCCCTTTATTCCTTCACTTTGGGTTGGGAGGATTGGTTGCACTTTGTTGAGCATATACTTGATCTTGAGGAGGTTGTTGTTGTTGTGGAAAAGGTGGAGGCATGGGAGGCTGGGGAATTTTTTTCGGAGCGGATGGAGTGCTAGGTAGTTCATAAGGATAAAAAGGATTAGCGAAAATATTGTGATAACTAGGTGAAGCGACAACTGGCCCTTGCATCGAATGATGTGAAGGGGAATATGCGTATGATGTGCTTGAACCTTGGTAAGGGTTGCCATGGGAAGGAGCAAGAGGGAGATAGGTGTAAGTGGAACTCGTCCCCCCTAGGGTTGATAATAACTCATGTGAGGTTTAGGATATGGTGGAGGCAAAGAGTGTGATATAGATCCAACGATACCATCTGCAGCATGATATGCCCCCAGCACACTAGCAACACCAGGCTGAGGCAGATCGGGAATGACAGTACAAACATATCTTGATTGTGTATAGATCATGTCATATTTCAAAGCTACTTGGAGCACATCTTCCGCATACTGGGGGAAGTGAGAGGCAACATCTTTACCAATGGGGGGAAAAGCGATCTAAGGAACCAATCCATATAGAAACAATCTTCAAATTTAGGAGTTTTACATATGCTCCTCCTTCTATGCCATTCTTGAACATGGTCAGATAGACGGGTGGCATAACTTTGATAGAAAGAAGTCAAGAGTTTGGTACCAGTGACATATTAGAAGGGTAACTGGAAGTATGAAAAAAATCATTGGCTAGAGTCGCGAAGGTGGAATAGGAGGCATGCGGTTGATCCACATACCACTTGGTAGCAGCTCTAGTAAGGGTGCATTGGAACAAACAAAGACTAATGGAGTCTTCAGTGACAGAATTGGTTAAATACTACATATGAAATGAGCGAACATGATTTGTGGGATCTTCCCCAAAATTACCTTCAAACTTAGGGATGTTTGAAGGAAGCTTGGTGGGCATTGCAGTCTAACTGGGGTCATGGAGAAGAGGGTCATTGATGAGCTATTTGAAATCAAGGAGGCTCAAACCAACCATAAAAGGAAGCAACGGAGTAGGAGTGACCATATCGATAGATATTCCACTTGTGGGGTTACCTTCGTTACCACCTTGGTTTCCGCATCCACATTAGTTCCTCACATGGTGGTGGTATGGGGTTGGAAGACGTGGAATAAAAGGAATAACTAAAAGAATCAACAGAACAAAAGTCAGAATGAGGACTAAATGGAGGACTATGTGGATGAACTCTAACTCGACAGGGAGGATTAATATGTCCTAAAGGAAACTGGGGGCAAAGGCCACGAAGTCTCCACAAAAAATTCCTAGGGTGCACAATTATGTCACGAAAAAGATGACTCAACAGGAGAAAAAAGAGCAACAAACAATGAGAAAACGCCTGGTGAAGTGGTGCCAAGTGTAAACTAACTATATTAAGATGCTACTCTAATTCAAGCAAACACGTCTTATCAAAGAAAAATTACCTCTATCCTATAGGTGATTTAAATCCTCAAGCAAGTCCTAAATTTATTGTTTCAAATTTCCTTTCAAAAGACTTCTTACTTGATGGAATCTGATCCCCACAACCATATTTTTCCAGAGAAAAGTGGAGTAGAGAACCAACTATTGCACAAAGCCAGTCCTATAGGATGTTTTCCTCGGTTACCTTCATCCCACATTGGTGGTTTATTCTTGAGCTTCTTGGTGATCATACATTGCAAAGGATTCCCTACCACGGGTTGGGTAGACCCAAGGAGACCTGATTGCACGATAACCTAACCTAACCCCATCTAAATCAAGTTTATAACATGCTCCAGCTTTGGACCGTGAGATGGTGAAGGATTTTAAGCTCCCTAATATGTCAACTTCTATGTCTCAATGTAAGTTATTGATGGGTGTTATTGGAAGCCTATCCCACCAATCCTACACCTAACTACACATATTGTTTTTCCCTTGTGCCCAAGTGGTCTTAATCTATGTTTGTTGAATTATTAAGGTGTGTGTTTCCAGTCTTGGCTTGGTAGTGTTAACCAAGATCACGTTTTCTTAGGGTGTCAGTGTGTGAAAACGATGTGTCAAGTGGATGAGTTAATTGAGCATGTTTTATGATGACATGTGCTACTGAAAATAAAGTGTTGAAAAACAGTAAAAATGTTTAAAATGTACATAAAAGTAAATAGAAAATCAAGCACATAAAAGCCCACCCAAGAAGGTTATCAATCAGCTAAAAGAGAGGTGGAAAACAAGATACTCAAAGACAAATAAATTTCCAAAGGATATAATTTCTAAGGGATTGCGATCTAAAGGCACAAATTTGTAGTAAATGGTGAAGGAAAACAACAAAAGTCGGAGGTGAAAAATGTTGCAAATGATAGGCAAGAAGCTCCAAAACCTAGGACACACAAGGGGATCCTAAGGGGGAAAGGCAACACTAAACTCTAAAGGGAGTAAATTTCTGAAGAAACATATCCAATAGGATTGTAAAACAGTGTAAAATACCTTAGAAAATAGTGGTTGAAAGTGTTGTACCATAGACTCCTCAACTCAGTGAATCTGCTTCTAAATGATGGAGGTGTACTCTAAACCCTAGGGGGATTTTTTCTTCCACGATGAGAAATTGCTAAGAGAATTTAGGCCTAGGGGTGACTCTGGAAAAAATAAATAATAAATAATAATAATAATAAAATAATCTGAATTTTTTTCCGCAAAAGTGCAAAACGTAGTTTCTGACCTTGAAAGAGAGTTGGAATGTGGAAAACTAGCCAAAAAGTGTGGTTTTTCTCCTGAGAGTCTCAGTTGGCAGATCTTTTTCTAAAAAAGTACAAAACACAGTTTCTGACCTTGAAAGAGAGTTGGAATGTGGAAAACTAGCCAAAAAGTGTGTTTTCTTCCTGGAGTCTCAGTCGGCATATCTCACCTAGATTTTCTCGTCTCACACTCAACTGATACCTAGAACATGTGGGAATATTCAAAATACCAACATAAATCAATTTGTTTTCCAGAAAACAAAGTGGATCTAAAAGTAGAAATTGAGAGGCTAAAAATAGCTAGAAAAACATTGAAGAACACTAAAACGATAGTCACCAAGAATCTAAATTACTACACCAGTGGAGTTTCCATTTTTTAGTATGAAAATTCTTCGCAAATGTACCAAAAATACTTCATTTAAGTCACTAGTGACAAGTGAACCTACCAACAAGATGGGGTTGTTTACGCTTCACATCTGCAATGACAAAAGAAGAAAACCCTACAGCAAAAAGATCATGTACAATCTAAAACATAGAACAGTAAAAATAACTAATGCAATAACCCTATAGAATAAGACTTTAAATGGATGATATTTTATTAGTAATATCTCGTGAAGAATATTTACAACATGGGTCTATAAATCCCCCTTTGTGGGATGGTTCCTTTGATTTCATTGTGCTTCAAGAATCTGTTTCTCTCTCAATATGAAGAAAACCCAAAACAAAGACAGAACTCAAGTGGGAGCTCAAATGGCATCTATAGCATAACAAATTAATCCAACATCATATACAAATTCACTAATCAAATTTTAATTTATATGAGTATTGTTATAAGGTATATGTTGATTTTTCGATGAATAACGGATTTAAAAAAAATATACAATAATTGGAATGTTTCCAAAAATAACACATCGATGTTTCCAAAAAAGAGAAACTCATACAAAAACTGGTGCGTCCATAACATAAACACTCACAAGTGCATTATGTTATATAAAATCACCATGACGACATATCTTTTTTCATGATCGGTGCCTTTTCGAAAAACAACAACACTGGGACATTTAGGTCTTCAACCACCAGTATTGTTTGCAATTAACACCCCGGTGCATTGTAATTCTTAATGCACCACTGTTTTCATAGAATTAATGCCCCTCACCTACAAAATATTATTTCCATTCCTAGTTCATTATTAAAATTAATCGCACCCAGTACTTTTATATCCTTAGCGCACTAGTGAACTATACGCATCGGCACTGCGAGTTTAAATAAAAGCACTGGGTCTGCAATATTTTTTTGTCTGCCCCAGTAGTGTTCCTTAAAATAATTCCCCTATATGTTTTTTTATATATACACACTGGGGTAGCATACATTTCAGACACTGGTGTTCTTTACATTCAATGCCTCAGTGCTTTTATTTATGTATGCAACCCTGATACTTGTATATATGTAGTGCATTGGTGCTACTTTATCCATGAAGCACACAACAACAAAAAACATATGCTAAAGCCTTCGTTCGCCCATATTTTTTTAATTGTGATGAAGTTCTGTTATAATCTCTGTTAAAACATTTGTTATCGCAAACGGATGTTTTAGAGGATTTTTTTTTTACCAATTTTTTTCAATTTTATAACACTAAAAACCTCCATTATAACCTTTGCTAGAAGGTATTTCCTTATAGTGTTCTGTATCTAATTATTATTGTGTATAAAATATTATTTACTCTTACACTAACATAAGAATTACTTTTTATCCTTAGAACCTATTATGTACAGCTAATTGAACTAGCATAATTTCATATACTTGTATTTGCAAATATGAATACGATTTAGATTCTAAATCAAACCAGTTCTATTCAATTACGTATATGTTTGTGTGCAAAGATTATTATACTTGCAAGCACTGGATATACATTACATAGATTAGTTTTCTTATAAGATAATTGCTTAATCTTTATTCACAAATATCAAAAGAATACATATATGTATATAAAATTAAACATATCAATAAGCATCGAAACATGATACTATCTCACATCATTAAGAAAATCATCCACATGAAAGAGGTTTAGGGTATCGACTTGATAATATAAGTCTACAAAACTAACATTGATGCTCACCAGCTCCACCTAACCTTTGACATTTTTTGTGTCTTTCGATTTTTAAGGAATAGCAGTTGTGAAGGACGTTTTTGTTGGCATTATGACACAGGTTTGGAGCTATGGCACAGGTGTTGTCCTTGATGGCAACCTTCTTTGGTATCAGATCTCAGTTCAGGCACTCAGAAAGTAGAAAAAGACATATACGCAGGTTCATCTAGACGAAGGCGCGTATACACGTGGGTTATACATTACAAAAGCGCGTATATGTTGGTGATCATTCTTTTGGTCCATGGCAATTAGATCTTGGAACTTGAACCTATGTTTTGAACCATGGCGTCTCGTCAGATGTGTTGATCCCTAGTTTTGGGTTCATGGTATTGAAATGTTATGGTTTTGGACCATGGTATTGGGGAAGGCCTAAGGCTATAAAAGAGGAAGGAGATCTTGTGACAAATTACCATCAAAATTATTATTGAAGATCTGATAAAGTGCTAGAGCTGGTATATTGGGTGGTGATGCAGATCTGGACCTGAAGGAAGGAGGAAATTTAGCGCAAAAGGAAGGATAAGTTCTATTCATGGTTCATAATCTTTAAGCTTGAATGATAGTATCTTTGTATGATTTTTATCTGACGCTTGCTTGATCTATCTGGTAATCTGGGTTAATTGATGATTGAATATCTGGAAGAGTGTGTTGTCCTTTATAGATATGTACGCAGTTTCAGTGAAGAAAAGGCGCGTATACACGCAGTTTAGGTGAAGTGGAGGCGCGTATACGCATGTTGTTCCATACGCAGATGCGTATGCACGCAAGTTACAGACTGTCGAAATAGCATATATGCTTTAAGTTGTGATCTAGCTATTTCTTCTTATTGCTGCTGTGTTCTGGGTTCTGTTGTGTGGTTTCTGGTACTGTGTTTTGGGTACAGCTGGCAGAGAAGTATCCACTTGATTTCAGATCTAGTTGGTGGAAAGGAGTTTGGTTGATGAAGAATTTCTTGATGATTGTTTGATGTTCATGGATCCAGTCTGAAAATTGATGAAACGTGGTCCCTGGAAGAAAGAGAAGGTTGTAGCCTTCTGTAGGCCAGCACCTACGTACTAGTATCTTGGCTAGTACAAGAGCTAAAGGGGGGTTGTATCTCCCTTCTAGGAGAAGCTGGAGAACAAGAGAGTGTTGTAGCTCTCTGCAGGTTGCAGCCTGCATACTGGTAAAAAGACTGCACCAGTATATTGTAAAAGAAGTTTCTAATTGAAAAGAAGATAGAGACAAATTGCAGCAGGTGGTTTTCACCCACATTGGGTTTCCACCTTATATCTTGTGTTCTTGTGTGTGACTGTCTTTCTGCTCTGTTTTACTGTCTCTAGTTACTGTTATTTGATTCTGCATCACAGATTAACAATCATCATCAAAAAGATTAAGTAAAGTAAAAGCTTGTTTTGTATACGCGGGTTTCTTTCTGCATAATCGCGTATATACGCAGGTTCATTAAACTGAAGTGGCGTATATCAGTTTTTCTTGAAAAAGGAATAATTATCTTGATAATACTGATTCACCCCACCCCCCCTCTCAGTATTATTTCCAACATGGCTCTGTAAGAACCCTAGCAGAACCATGACTGCTATGGACTAAGCTAAGCCACAACCTTATCCCTCTTATGGTATCGACAACAATTAAAACCAGGGAGTTGCTCGCCAGGTTGGGATGGCAAAGGAAGATGGTGGGGGGAAGATCCCCTCCTACCGGGATGCGGTGACAGGGGACTCCCGCCACAAGCATAGGAGATGAACCAAATGACAGGACCTATCCTCGGGGTATGGTGGCAGGCTCATAGCAAAGGAAAATTCCTGCCATGTGCAGTGGAGAAACCAAGATTCATTATTCTAATGAATAAATTGGAGAGATACATAAGCTTTATGAAGGACCATGGGTTGATCTGCAAGTTCATAGGTGTGTGGCCGACAGAGAAAGACCTTATCAAGGGGATACAACATAAATGGAAACCCAAGGGCCATATCAAGCTGAAGTTGGGAGCTAGAGGCTTCTTTACGGTAATATTCTCAAACCTGCAAGATAAAGAAAGAATATTTGAAAATGGCCCATATTTCTAATATAATGTTGGTTTGTTTATGAGATATTGGGAAGAATGTTATGACCCAGACAAGGAGAAATTCTTGGCAGCCCCGGTATGGGTAAGACTATTTGGCCACCCAATGGACTTTTGGGACCCAAAAATACTAGGGGGTATTTGGAAGATGATAGGACAATTTGTAAAAATAGCAAAAACAAAAAAAAGAGGCAGATATACATCCTATGCGAGAATCTATGTATATATGAACATAGTTGAACCCATACCTGAATCTGTGGAGCTAGAATACCATGAAGAGGTTTGGCAACATACCTTAGACTATGAACATATCTCATTCAGATGTCGAAGGTGCCATGAAGATGGAAATTTATTTAATGAATGCCCATTGAACATGGAGGAGATGGAGAAGAAGGAAAAGAAACAGAAGAAACCACATGACGATAAGGAAGGGTTCCAAGAAGCTAAAACCAAGAGGAGGCAACCGAAGGAACCCCATAACCCAGGAAAAGAACACCAAGCCCAATCGAGTAGTAAAAACATATTTGAAGTATTACAAGTGGAAGAAGAAGAAAAAAATGAGACCCAACCCATGGATTATCAAGAAAAAGGAAAAGAGAGCATCTCGAGTTAAGTCAAACCAACACCCAAGCGAAAAGCCCAAGGATATCTCGCAGACAAAGAGGACAAAAAAGAATGGGTTGGGATGGAAACCACCACAATGGAAATAAACCCAAGTAAGGGAGAGGAACTTAGCATGGAAGAAGAAGTCTTGAAGAAACCACTGAATGAATGGAGACACTTAGATGAAAGATTCATTCCGAAAGACCAAAAAAGACTGTACAAAGAGACTTTTCAATAGTATCAAGCCAAGCAAGGATAGGGATAGGTCGAAATTATAGAACAACTAGGGATGCACCAGGAAAACCCCCAAGAGTATCAAAATAAAGCAAAATGGGGGAAGAAAAGGGGTCGCAGAAACCTACAGGAATCCATACAGATTATGGGAGAAATGCTGGTGAACACAGGCAGGGTGGTACCATTATCAATAGTATACCACCAATTAAATAAAGCTACCCATTGATAGTAACATCCTAGAACATAAGAGGCCTAAAAAACCAAGGAAAATAGAGATACTTAGCAGAGAGACTGAGAAAAGAGAAACCCCAATTAATGCTTCTTCAAGAAACTAAGATCAGGGGAGGGAAACTAGATGAAATTCTATGTAATATGAAACCAAGGTATGAGGGAATGGAAATAGACGCAAGAGGAAGCGCAGGAGGGATAGAAATTTTGTGGAATCCAGCAGAGGTAACAATAGACTACTAGACAGGCATGCAATATATCCTCACAGGGTGGTTTCGCCTCATCGGAAATAAAGAATGGTTCTTGCTCTCTGCTGTTTATGGACCACACATTCCAATAGAAAAGGAAAACTTCCTTTAGAGGATAAATATTTTAAGACAAATGCATGAGGAAAAGCTATGGTTATTAATAGGTTACCTCAACCTAATAACATCGTTGGAGGAGAAAAAAGGAGGAATGCAAAATGAGGAGCCAGAAATGGAGAAGTTTAGGGATATCTAAGAAGAATTGCACCTGGTGGATATCCCAACAATTAATGGTAAATATATGTGGAATAACAGAAGGGGAGGAAACAAGAAAATTTCATCTCGTCTTGATAGATTCCTAGCAACAAAAAATCTTATAAGCCAAGATGTTTACTATGAGACATCTATCCTACCATGCTTGGGTTCGAATCATTTACCTATTAAACTAGAAGTGGAAATGAAACAAGGACATTCAAAGAGACCCTTCAAGTTTGAAGCCTTCTAGCTAAGAGAATCGACCTTCATTGAGAAAATGAAGGAATGGTGGAAAGGGAGCGAGAAAGAAGGTAGAAATCTAATGCATACTTTCCAGCTCTGACTCAAAGAGATAAAGGGTAAAATTAAAAAATGAAACAAGGAAGAGTTTGAAAACATTCAACAGGAGCATTAATTGATCCAGGCTAATATGAGGAAAGTACAACATCATATCATCAGTGAAGGTAGAACTGAATCTCTAGTGGAGGAGGAAGGAAAGTTGATAAATAAATTGGAGGAAAGGAGACAACAAGAAGAAACATTGTGCAAGCAGAAATCAAGAATCCAATGGTTAAAGAAAGGGGAAAGGAACTCTAGGTTCTTTCATAAAGCCATGATCCAGCACAGGAGGAAAAATAGGATATTCTCCCTAGTCGATCAATAAGGTAATCGGTTGATTGAAAAGGAAGACATGGATAATCTATTAGTTCAACATTTTAAAAGGCTACTAACGGAACCCAATCTAGACAGGGGGGAGAATATAAACAAATCACTCAACACATTCCCCACTCGGTGAGCAGGGATCATAACATGGCCCTTATAAGGGAAATCTCTAATTCAGAGGTAGAAGAAGTCATCAAAGGTCTGGAAAAAAACAAAGCGCCAGGCCCAGATGGGTTCACAGCTGAATTCTTTCAGGGTACGTGGTCATTCATGGGGGACGATATTGTGAAACTAGTGGAGGAGTCCCAACGCAATAACAGAATACATTTAGCCCTGAATGCAACCTTTTTGGTCCTCATCCCTAAAATGGAACACTAAAAAGAACTGCAAGGTTTCAGACCTATAGCGCTCTGTAATGTAATTTACAAAATCATGGCTACAATCATGGTGAATCACCTCAAATCTATCCTACCTGGTCTAATCTCTCAAAAACAAATAGGTTTTGTTAAAGGGAGACAAATAGTGGATGGTATTGTGATGGCAAAAGAGGCAATACACTCATTAAAGACCAAAACAACCAAAGGGATGCTGGTAAAATTAGACTTATCAAAAGCCTATGACTGCCTGAGCTGGAAGTACCTACAGGGAATTTTGAAGGTATTTGGCTTTGATGCAAGATGGATAAGCTAGATAATTTCGATGATATTGACCCCAATTTTTTCAATCCTCCTCAATGGGATGCCCATAGAGGTGTTCAATGCAACCCGTGGGCTTAGGCAAGGTGACTCGATATTCCTGTTCTTATTCATACTGGCCACGGAAGGACTAGGAAGGTATGTAAAAGAGAAAGTTCAAAGGGAACAATATACAAGCCTCAAAATGTGCGGAATGATTTACCGTTAACTCACCAATAGTTCGTAGACGACATAATGATGTATGGACAAGCAACCCTCAAGGAAGCCAGAGGGTTAATGGATATACTAACTAACTTCACGAGCACCTCAGGGACAGAGATAAATAAGGAAAAGTATGATATCTTTTTCTTTAATATGACTGACCCATCACAAGCTTTGCTAGCAAGAATAATGGGATTCCGCATTGGTAATCTCCCCACGAAATACCTAGGAATACAACTAAGTGACCATAAAATTAGAGTGGCAAACTAGAAGGCCTTTCTGGGAAGATCCAAGGGAGATTGCAGAATTGGACATTCATATCACTGAATATGTCGGGTCGTGTTATACTATTGAGAGTAGTGCTCCAAGCAATACTGATTTACCAATTATCTAGCCAAGCAACGGCTAAAATAGTTTGCCAAAGGATGATTGGCATCTTCAAAAAGTTCTTTTGGCAAGGGCCCAGAACAGAAAGAAAAAATGGGCCATATTATCGTGTAATTGGCTCAGAAAACCCCTAAAAGATAGTGGATTGGGTCTCAGAGACCCGTCCATTCTCAATCAGGTCATGAGGGAAAATCTGTGGTGGAGATGGATCCAGGGAGGAGGAGATCTGTAGAAGGAAATATGGGGAAGAAAGTATGGAATGTCGAGCTCAATTTAAGGACGACTAAGAGTCCAGAATAATATTAAGGGTTTGGCCATATGGAACTTAGCATAAAAAAATATAGATCTGATAAGAACCCATAGCTTTTGGGAAATAAGGGGAGGATACAAAGCAAAATTTTGGGAAGAGGTGTGGTAACAAAGAGAAAAACTCAACAACAGACCTGAGCTACGAGTAGTATGTTAGTATACCAATAACCCTGTAGACTAGACAGTAAAAAATTTTGGAGCTTGGACACAGGAGAATATTGGAGAAAATGGAAATAGAAATAAGATTGGCTAGATACTCTAGAAACCACCCAATGGGAGGTTTATGAGAAAGAGATGGAAACCCATAAAATTGTAATAGTGGAAGGGTCGGACATAAAAAGATGGGGGTATAAATCAAAGGGATGTTTACAATTAAAGAGTTCTATCATCTGCAAGCAACCCACCACCTACAACAGGGGATATAGATATGGGACATAATCTGGTAAGATAAGTCATGGCCGAAAATTGCTTTCTTCATGTGGATATTCCGACATGTGTAAGAACTTACTTGGGACCAACTTCAGAAAAAGGGTCTGCAGGGACCCTCGATCTGCAGTATCTGTGTCGAATAAGCAGAAACAATGGAACACCTAACCAATGCCTGTAGATACAATTAAAACCTTTGGAGAAACCATGAACAAATATTTGGAGTCAATGACCGGAACCAACTTAGTATGAAAGCAACAATGGACAATTGGCAGAAAAAGCCTTACCAAAACCCCATTCTGAATCGTGCCTGGAGAATATACTCAGGCTTCATATTATGGGCAATCTGGAAGGAAAGAAATAGAAGGATACTCAAAGAATAAAAAAGATAAGATGTAGAATGATGAAAATGATACTCCAGAACATAAGAGAAACGATCCTTGCTGAGAAATGGTATGCAGAGGACTGGGACACAAATACATAGGAAGAATGAATAATGATGGGACTAAGCTTGAAGCCAAGCATGTTGAGCCCCACTGCATGGAAACAACATCCCCCCCATTGTGAGACTGTGAACAACTTCACATGACCTTAGAAATAATTCATTAAACTCAACTTCGATGGAGCTACGAAAGGGAATTCGGGGGCAACAGGGACTGGAGGAGTGTTTAGAGATGACAAAGGGAATATGATTCGCCTATTTTCCATGGACTATGGCATTGCGAGAAACAATGAAGCAGAGCTCCATGCATTTAAGTGAGGATTGGAAATCACAGTAAGGGAAAGGTTTTAGAGGCTGGAGGTGGAAGGAGACTCAAAGCTGGCAATAAACATGATGAAAAAGCTCCAGCAAGGAACATCATGGGAGAAAATCAGCCAAAGGCTCTTCCAAGAGGTTAGTAATCTAATTTGACAGATTGGCTACATTATTCCGACACATGTCCATAGGACATGTAATGTGGTAGTAAATAATCTTGCCAACTGGAGGTGCAGGCAGGTAGGTAGAAACCTGAATATAAGGGGAGAAGAGTTAAGACAAATAGATAGGATGTGAAGGCTAGAGGAGATTCTAGAAAATGACAAGGAAAAGGGAGAAAACCCTCGATCGGGGTGTGGCAGGGAAGAAGGAGAGATGACAGACGAGGTGGGCTAGAGGGGATGGGAGGTAGCGGCACCGGAAGCCAACCACCTAGGCCCAAAGACAGATGGGGTATTGGGAGATGTGAGGACATGACAGCAGTTGGGGCAGCACACTAGACAAGGCAGGGCATATGATGGTACCGAGAAATTATAGGTGTGGTCGAGGATGGAAGAGAGCAACAGAAGCTTCGAGTCAAACGAGAGGGAGGGCAAACCAATGACAACAAGTGGCATGGAGTTAGAAGCAAACCCACAGTAGGAGCAGCCGACGACACGATTGAAGTAATGGAAGGGTCAGGGGAACCTCATTCCGAAGAAATCGAATGAAATATTGGATGGTGAAAAGAGGAAGAGGGAAAGTGGGGAGGTGGATGGAAGTTAGGTGGGGTAGTTAGAAAAAGCAGCAAGAGGAAAAGTTAGACGGAAGAGAAGGTAGTTGCATGCAAAGGGAGAAGGAGAAAGAACATGCAGCGGAAGGTGGTGGATGCATGCAGGAGGACGTCGAGAGGATAACAGGCTTCACTGCAAAGCATAGGTATGTTTTTTTGGTTTCCTTTCTCGCTTGCATCATAGAAATGAATGTTACAGAGGAAGTCTGGGAGTGGGCTAAGGGAAGGCAAGACTTAGAAAGAGTCGAGCCCTGGGTTGTTTGGGATTCTAACTCGACCGAATGGAGAGTCTATGCCTGGAATTCTAATGGAGGGAGGGGGCTTAGGAATTCTATAGTGTATCTCTGGATAGATGGGATTCGAGGGAATGAGGTCTGATGGTATGACCATTGGGAAGTCCACAATGGAGAGTGTAGGAAGCCTACCACTTTGGCCAGGTGGTACCTGAGGCATGGAAAGGAAGAAAGAATTAGTAAAGGCAGGGAGCCCAGAACCATTATGGCCAACTCAGTAAGGTTGTGGCTAGCCCAACTCAATCTAAGACCAAACCTGGTTGATGGTTGCATGCCTTATGGGATAACTGGGGGTAAAATTTGGGCATGGTCACCTGAGTGGAGAGAGTCCTAGACAGAAACCTCAAACGCGAACTTGAATGCTGATAAGGAAACAAAAAATTAGGACTCCTGTAGATATGCAACTGTTGACATGGTCCTGTTGGCTGGGGAGGGAATAAGCAGAGCAGAGAGGAATTGGTAGGTCAAAGCCTGCTAGCCCTAGAGAAGATATGGGGGAGCAAGGGGAGAAATAGGGCAACCCCAAGTCTTTTGACCCAAAGAGAGTGGAAAATCCAAAGGAAAAGAAAATTAAGACCGTTCCATGTAAACAAAATCTGACTGATAAAGAAATTTCTTTTGTTAATGTTTTAGGTACTAAAAAAAATAGGGTGCAACACTGTTTGGAGGTATGGATCCTATATTGTTCTCCAGTAAGAAATCCAGTTCTGGTGAACTTCTTGGGAAAAGAAAAACAACCGAGGAATGAAGACAGTATGGAAAAAGAAGGAAAAGAGGTGGGAAAAAGAGGAACCAGAGGAACAAGGAAGGTAGGGAAAAGGAAAAAGGAGGGGGAAGCAACCTCCAGCAGAGGTTCTAACAAAAGAGGAAGAAGGATTGGGAATGAGCACATGCAGACCCTCATAAATGCGTATATGGCTGGAAATCCTCCGGAGGTAAGAGCTCAAATTGTAGAGTAGGAGAGGGAACTGAATGACAATATAACCAATCAGGATATAGAGACAGAAGAATCAGAAGCCATGATGAAAGATCCAGGGAACACTAGAGGGAGACACATGTTGTTTCGACAAATAATCTAGAAATACTGGGTTATGAAGAACCTAGTGGCTCAAGCAATGACACTATACAAGGAACAAGCGGAGCAGGAAGAGGCCCAAAAAAAAGAGGAAGCTCGAACAACGGAACCCAGTATGAAGGATCTTCATAAAGAAATTGTTGTTGTCCAGATTCAAGTGTACAGAAACAATCTCGCACTGAAAAGGATAGAGAAAATCTTACATGACATGAACAGGAGTGAAAACCGGAGTCCAACGTGAAAGCGCTAACCCCAGTGGACTCATCTGATGAATGAAACAGGTCTTGAAACATAATTTTGTTTTATGCCAGATAGCCTTTACTTTTTTAAGCTGAAATTTATAGTAGATAGAACTACAAATGTTGCTTGGATGGTGTTGAAAACTTTATTCAAATTTTGGACAACATTTAACGTAGACAGGTGGCCAAAAGACCTAGTTTCCTGTGGGTAGGTTGAGGCCACCTGAAAATTTTGTTAAAAACACTTCTATGGTCTGGAAATATTAATAGAGAAAGTATTACCAAGCTTACAAAAAAAAAAAATTGGACATAAAGCAATAAATTATAGGTTAAATATGTTTCCTAGAAGAAATTTTGATAGAACAAGAGTTGCTCAAGGTCCAAATATTTTTCATGAAAATGGAAATAATTCTTTTTCTCCATTAATGAATGAAATTGAGTGTTTCATATGCAATATCTTTTTGTCACAAAGCTAGTGAATGTGGATCTAGGCTTCCAAATTCCTTCATGCAACACACTCAAGAGAAATCTAATTAGCAAAAAGTTAAGAAAACATGGAAGAAAAAATAAGAAATTTGTGAGCTTGCTTTGATAGCTCATGATCAGCATGAGGAATGGCTAATTGATAGTGGTTTCTCCAAGCACATGACCAATGATAAGATCAAATTTCTGCAACTAAAAGAATACAAAAAGGGTACTGTCAGTTTTGGAAATGATGCAACAATTCCCATCATAGGAAAAGGAACAGTTAGATTGGACAAGAAGACCACAATTCAGAATGTGCTTTTTGTTGATGGATTGAAGAAGAATCTCCTTAGTGTGAGTCAGATGTGTGATAATGGGCAAGAGGTGATTTTCAGATCTAAAGAGTGTTAGATCGGAAATCCTAAATCAGGAAAGATAGTGGCAAAGGCCATTTGAAGTGACAGTAACATGTATATTTGTTATGACACTAGATATATTCGTTGCATGAGAAAAATAGAAGAATCTTGGCTATGGCATAGAATATTGGGTCATTTTAATTTTGATAATTTAGTCAAAATTAACAAGAATGGAGTAGTTAGAGGATTACCAAGGTTGGCTAAACCAGATGGCACAACATGCAAGGCATGCCAATTTTGGAAACAAACAAGAGTGCATTTTAAATCCAAGGAGTTCACTATAAGCAGACCGTTGGAGCTAATGCATGCAGATGTATGTGGCCCTGCAAGGAAGCAAAGTCAAAGAGGTGAGAGATATTTCATATTATTTTTTGATAACTTCACTAGAGCCATATGGATTATTCTCATGAAAGAAAAATCAGAAGCTTTCAGCAAGTTTAAGTATTTTAAGGCACTTGTTGAAAATGAGATTGATTTCAAGATCAAGTGTCTTAAATCTAATAGAGGAGGTGAGCTCATGTCCAAATAATTTGATGATTTTTGTGAGGAGCAAGAGGCAATACTCCATAGCTATAACACCACAAAAAAATGGTGTAGTGGAGAGGAAAAATAGGTTGGTACAAGATATGGCACATGCTATGTTGGATGAAGCTGGTGTATCATATACCTTTTGGGGAGAACTTCCTCAAACAACGGTATATTTTGCCAATAGATTTCTTCATAGGCCTAACAGTGACAAAACTCCATATTAGTTGTGGAAAGGAAGACTAGCAAAAGTTGACCACTTCAAAATATTTGGGAGCAAATGCTACATCAAGAGGACGGAAGACAAACTTGTCAAGTTCGAACCAAGAGTTGATGAAGGTATATTCCTTAGCTATTCCTTCAAGATCAAGCGATACAAATGATACAATAATAGAACCAATAAGCTAATCGAAGGTATTGATATTGTTGTTGATGAAGATTTTGTTAAACCTAATGATTCCAAAGATGTTGCAGCTGATCATGATTTCATAGAATATGAGGACCAAGAAAGTTCCGAAGAAGAGGAAGAAGAGAGAAATGCCTCCACTGCAAAGAAGGCTCCACCAATTCACATCCAAAAGAAGCAACATGAAAGTCAAATTCTTGGAAATAAATATCTTGGAGTGCAAAAAAGGAGGAAGTTAATAGATAGCTTCAACCAAACACATTTTACACTTTTGTCTCAAATCGAGCCCAAAAGCTTCAATAAGGCCAATGAAGATCAACATTGTGTCAAAACAATGAATGAATAATTAGATCGGATTGAGAAGAACAATACATGGGAGCTTGTGCCAAGGCCAAAGGACAAAAACATCATTGGAACCAAGTGGGTGTTCAAGAACAAGCTAGATGAAGGCGGCAAAGTGGTAAGGAACAAAGCAAGACTTGTGTGTAAAGGGTATACTCAGGTAGAGGTATTGATTTTGATGAAACTTTTGCACACGTAGCTAGATTAGATGCTATATGAATGTTTTTGGGCTTTTCATGCTCCAAACACACTCAAAATTTAATAGTGGCTATGAAAATAACTAAGAAATAAAAGTCCTCATATTGAATTGAAACTAGAACAAGGTAATAGTGCTTGTCGTCCTGATTCTAATGGTGTGAACAACACTCAAGTTCGAGTTCGTATGATCAAGTTATAGTTGGTCAAACTTGGCTAGCCTTAAGGAGGCAATAAATTGGTAGAGACTTGCTGCACAGAATCTAGCCACCAGAAAGGTGAATTTGTTGAACCGTTAATTTTCTCAATAACCCTTATTTTCGGAAAAATGAAAAATGACCAATATTTAAAAAAAATGAAAAATATAATTAAAAAAGTGGGTGGGTCGGGCCCGCTGAACTCACCTACCCCACTAGTCGACATATGTTAAAAGAAAATTCAAAGTATGGGTGGCAAGCCATCACCCCCGCAACACCCCACGAACCATATATCATATATATTAAACAAAAATAGTGCCTGCGGACCTTGCCCACTCTATGTATTTGTTACCATAATTCAAGGCTCGTGAGGCTCGAACTCGTCGGGCTTGCCCATTGCCCGGGCGCCCTCAAAAACCAACACTTATTAATATCTGGTAGAAAAACTAATTCAAACAACAACGCTCCAAAAAATGATCAGGCGAGGGTGGAACCTTCGACCTTCACCCCAACGAACTAGGGACTTTAACCAATGTGCCTAACGACACCCTTGTTAACTTTGTCCTCCAAACATATATAAAAATATTTCAAATCAGTCAACCGAGCAGCGGATGCAGGAGAATACCAATGGAAACCTGAGCGGCCACGAGGGTCGAAACCATGAGCTAGGGAATATGCGAGATGCCAAAAAGATTCCCTTAGAGGGCCAGAGGTGTTAGTGTCAAAATTTGACAAGTTTATAGTCATTTTTTCATGTTTTCTTGTCAGGAGTCCAACTGTGCAATCATAATATCCATCTGAGCTGCAAAAATTCAGGTGTCAAGCAACAAGGAACCTTTGGAGAATCTTGTGGGATCTAAAAGATTCGCTTGGAGGCTAACTTTTTACAGAGGCAAAATGGTGCCAACTTTATAGTCATTTTTCACAGGATTTCGTAGGGAGCATAGTGGTGTGATCAGAATATTCATCCGAATAGTGGATTTTTTGGCCATCTTTGGGAAGGAATCTTTGGGGGAATCTTCAAGGTTCTCAAGGGTCCAGAATTTGACGGTGTCAGAAAGGGGAAAAGTTTATAGTTGTTTGACATGATTTTATGCCACGAATTCAATGGTGGTGTCTGTTTCAACAGCTAAGCTTTGCATTTTTTGGCCATTCCTAAAAGTGGAGGTATATGATGCAATTATTTCATGTTTTTATTTTGATTTTCTAAGATGATGCTTTTGTTGTTGAGATCCCCAAATACCATTATGTTGAGGGATACTTGTATGCCACAACATGTGAGATTTTATTAGCTTGTCACACTGAAGGAGTGCCCATTTGAGTGAGAGTTCTATAAGGAGTCTCGTGGAGAGACATGCCACTCTTATTGAGGGAATTTTCTCATATGATTGAGAGTTCCTAAGAACATCTCATGGAGATACATGCCAGTTTGGTTGAGGGTATTCATCCTTGTAGTGACAAAGAACATACCATCTACATCAACATCATTTGCAACATTTAATGAAGTGGCCTCCCCATTCTTGACACTAGGGCTTGGAGATGTAATCCACGTTGGGTGAACTCTATTATCAATGTGTTATGTGTTCTTTGATTTTGTGGTCATTATTATGTTTCATCTTCTTTACAGTATGAACATGTGGTTTTTTATTCTCTTTTGAATACAATTATGCTAACATCACATAAGTAAAAGATCTTGGTTAATTCTAGTAGCTGAAGATCCAAATCAGAAGAATTAGATCAGATTGAGAAGAACAATACATGGGATCTTGTTCCTAGGCCAAAGGAAAAAAACATCATTGGAACCAAGTGGGTGTTCAAGAACAAGCTAGATGAAGAAGGAAAACTAATAAGGAACAAAGCAAGACTTGTGTGCAAAGGGTATACATAAGTAGAAGGTATTGATTTTGATGAAAGTTTTGCACATATAGCTAGATTAGATGCTATAAGAATGTTTTTGGAATTTGCATTCTACAAGAAAGTTAAAGTTTATGAAATGGATGTAAAATCAACTTTCTTGAATGGTGATCTAGTGGAGGAAATTTATATAGAGAAGACTAAAGGTTTCTTATTGGGTGATGATAAGAATCTAGTTTGCAGGTTGAAAAACTCTCTTTATGGCTTGAAACAAGATCCAAGAGCATGGTATGCAAATCTAGACAAACGTCTACAACAACAAGGCTTAAAATAGGGATCCACCAATACAAATTTATATATCAAATTTGAAGATGATCATTTTCTAATAATTGTTGTGTATGTAGATGATATTATTTTTATGATCAATTTAGAGAAGATGGGCCAAAATCTTGCACGAGAAATGCAAAAACAATTTGATATGTGAATGTTGGGTGAGCTTACTTTCTTTCTTGGTTTGAAAGTTATTCAAGATGAAAAAGGCATTTTTATTTCTTAATCAAAGTATCTTGGAGAGAAATTAAAACAATTTGGCATGGAATATTGCAAACCAATGTGCGCTCCTATGTTTACTGGTTGTAAGTTGAGTGAAGATGATGAATCACCAGAAGTAAATCAATCCGTGTATCATTCCATTATTGGCATTTTATTGTATCTAATTGCTTGTAGACCTAATATCATGCAATTTGTAGGATTAGTCTCAATATTTCAAGCTAGTCCAAAGGAGACTCATCTTAATGTTGTATAGAGAATCTTCAAGTACCTTCAAGGAACTCTTGATTGTGGACTATGGTATCCCAACGGTAAAAATTTCAATTTGATTACTTTTACTAATGTTGATTGGGCTGGTAGTATTGATGATAGGAAAAGTAGTTCAGGAGTAGCTCACTTTTTGGGAGATTGTTTGGTCTCTTGGGCAAGAAAGAAACAAAGTTGTATCTCCTTGTCCACAGCTGAAGTTGAATATATAGCATCAACCACTTGTTGTACACACATATTATGGATGAAACAAACTCTTCAAGACATGCATGTTGAGTATGAAGAGCCTCTTCCCATCATGGTAGACATTACAAGTGCAATTAGCATCTCTAAAAATTTTGTTCTTCATTCCAAGACCAAGCACATATAAGGGAAATATCATTTTCTAAGAGAACAAGTGGTCAACAAGGTTGTGAAGTTGGAATATATTTCTTCAAATGAACAAACTGTAAATATCTTCATGAAGCCACTTCCAAGGGAGAAATTTGAATATCTTAGAGAGTAGATGGGTGTTATGCCTTTTCGAAGGAATTGAAGAGTTTTTCATGGAGCTAGTTGTTGTCATATGGCTGGCACCATGAGCACTTTCAGCTGCAAAATTTGGAGATTGGGTAGTGATTGGTTGTTTGCATGTTTTTCAAGGAATTATGAATTGTTTTCTTGCTTCTTCTTGCTTCATTTCAAGATGGGTTTCTTCTTCATGTATATTTCTTCCTCAAGATGGTGTCGTATCATATATATTCGTGGGGAGAATTTTCAACAACTCGGGGGGGAGGGGGGGGGAGGGGAGTTATTTGTTGCGCCTCTTCAAGGGGAGTACTTCATTTTTGGCCATGTATCACCTTTTTGTTATGAAAATTTTCTTTTCATGTAAAACCCCTTGCCATTGATATTAAAGGGGAAGAGGGAGTGAGTAGTGTATGTACTCAGCTTCAAATTGTTCCATGTAAATGCAATATTTATTTTCAAAAGCTACAGGTTGACATCATTGGCAAAGGGGGCGTTTGTTGGCATGTTTTTGTTGCCATTGATGTCATATATTGAAGTCAAGTACTCATGAATCTATATGTCAGCCTTGAGTCTATTGTATACTTTTTCAAGGTTGTCATGTTGATGTAAATGTTGTCATAAGTCTCATAAGGTTTGTAGGAGAGGTGTCATGAGGTAACAAGGTCTCATTTGAAGTAGAGCTACATTTTTCCTAGAGGTCTAGTTGATGATGTATGTGATGTCTTGTTGAAGTTATGAATTTGGGTTCCTAATGTAAAGATGAGTTTGGAAGGATGGTTTTTAGGTCATTTCACTCCCATGAAGCTTTGTTGCAAGTTTGAGGCCTGGATCTCTTGTTTCAACCTATGCTCTACCCCAGTCGCATGGATGGAGGCTCATCAGAGTGACTGAAATAGTCAAGTCACTTGGAAGATAGACCCATGCGAATGAATGTATCTTCCAGTCGATTTTTTCCAGGCCTATGCATGTGACCAAGAGAATTTGTGAGTTTTTCTCCTAATTTCTCACGCTCCTTTGGAATTAATTTTCTTTTTGAAGAGTCTATCATTGGAATTTTCAAGAAAAAAGACGAAATAAGTCATGGGGCCTCCATAAAGTGATCAAAGTTGAAATTATCAAAAGGCTAGTGGAATGAGTGGCTTGATTTTGTCAAAAATCCCAGTGCAATCAAAACTGAAGGATGTGAACAGGATTTGGGAAAACTCCATCACTTGAAGAATTAATTGATCTCAAGAATTACAAATATGTGAAGGAAGGAAGTTCATTTGGTTGCTTTTCTAGTAGTGTGAGTGAGTAAGTGTGCATGAGTTACTAGTGCAAAACCAATGCGTTTTGCAGTAAGTCTAGAGTTTCAGAATTGCAGTGTACTTTAGAGATTATTCTTCAACAATGTTTCAGAGTTGTGTGTAGATATTGAAGATCAGTTTGGAGAGTGCGTGTAGAGAAATTTGTTCTCTCATTTGAAGTGTGGATTTGTGGTTGCATGATTGTGCTTTCTTGTTGTTAGTCTTTTTTATGCAATAGTGTTTTCAGTTCTGAATTTTATTATCTTATTGCAAAATTGTTTGTACTTCGAGTGGGGGATTTAAGCTAAGTGCATGTTGATTGTCTATTGTAGAAGTGGGTGCTCCAAGTTGGTTTTAGCCAACATTTCTCATTTCAGTCAAGGGGTGGGTGCTCCATTGCTATTGGTGGCTAGCTAATGTAACATAAATGAGAATATTTCGAATCAATAGATAATAAGAAGAAGAAAAAAACAATTCGGTGGTTGACTACAAAGCACATTTCTAGTCTTGTGTTCACAAGATACATGAATGAACCCACCAACTGTTGATAAATAGTCACATCCACTTCCTAACCTGATGTGGCATCCTCTTTCCTCCAGTTGATTGCTAGAGGAGTCTCCATGGGTTTGCACCTGTCCATGCGGAACCTCTGAAGTATCTCATTGGCATAATTTCCTTGAGAGACAAACAGTTCCCCATTACCTAGCCATACTTCCAATCCATGGAAGTACTACATGAGACCCATGTCCTTCATCTTGAACTCTCCTGCAAGGTCCTCCTTACAAGATATAATTAGCTGCTCATCACTAGTCAAGATCAAGTCATCAATAAATAAAACAATAATCAACAATTTACCTTCTACCAAAATATGATAGAGTTTGGCATCCACTTCACTTTTGGTGAAGCCCAAACCGGTGAGATAACTATTGATCTTGGTGTACCAAGCACAGGGTGCTTGCTTGATATCACACAATGCTCGCTTGATTCTGCACACATGAGACTCTCAATCAAAAGTCTTGAATCCTTTGGTTGGTCGATATACACCTCCTCCTCAATAACTCCATTGAGGAATGCAATTTTCACATCCATCTGGTGGATCTTCCACCCCATCCATGCCACCAAAGAAAGGATTGATCAAATGGATGAGTACCTTGATATAGGAGAAAAGTGTTGATGCACAAAGATGTCTTTTTTACAAGAAATCTTAATTCCTACATTAATTGTCAACCCAAGGCAAGTATTTGTTTTTCAAGAGTGTCAACACTATATATGCAGTGAATTCAGAGGTTATCTAATAACAAATCATTGCAATTTCTAATGAATTTATTTTCAAACTCAATCCAAAGAATTCTGAAAGAAATTCATAACATACTTTGAATTCCACTTAACCTATCATGGAAGCAAATGAATCTGAATACAACTATAAAGAATCAAACTTGGCAGCCTTAAATGGAATTGAAACTAACTCACTCAATCATTAAAGAGACTACGGAAATTGAACAACAAATCCCAATTGAATAATAATTGATGGTTGAACAACAAATGATAATATAAAAACAAATGATATCTAAACAACAAATAACTATATTGCAGAAAGTGATCAATTCTACCTCTGAAATCTATGATAACATAACTTGGAATGAATCCGCGATCTAATGTTGGACCTAACATAACCAATCCAACTAAAAGCATTACTCATATATAACACATTGTTAAATATGAATCTCAAATGAACAACAAAAGAAAATCAAATCTAAAATCCTCATGATAATCAAAATAATATTAACTAACATTAACAAACAATAAAGAATAAAATAGAAAAAATTATAGCACAGGCGAAGCAGTAGATCTTCTCTTGATTGGGCCCAAAGTCGTGAGAAGTCTTCGCTATGAGATACTCATAATATAATTATGATTTAAATGCAGTCTTCTTCATTAACACGAATAACAGATTTACAACATCACCAAAGTAACAATATTATATGTCCAAAAGAATAATTATAATTGTGAATTTCTGAACTAGTCGTGCAGTTTTCCTTTTGGCCTTATATATAACAATTAGAAAAGTAAATAGATAAAAGTGAATCCTCAAGATCAGGGGATATCAAGGATTTCACAATACTTGATCTGATTCTGTCATAAAATAACATAGTTCTGCCCATTCTTCCATTGTCTTGCCTTGCTTCTAACACTGTTTGTTGAGCCCTAAAACTACCTCTCTTCTACATACTTTCCTAGACCATTTTCCCACACCAGTGCCTCAAAAGCTATCAAAGATAATTACATATTGATTCTAGGAGTGTATTTAAGTGGTTTTCTAACTATATTTTTGTGTTTTCTATTTGACTTAGATTTTTCTCATCAACTGTGGAATGCATCCACTTTCCGCAGCTGACTCGAAATTCCACAACTAGTTTTATTGATCTATAGGTTACAGGTGTCAGCAAGTAAAATGAGGCACGTGGGAAGTTCATGAATGATTTAGACATGGACCAGGTCCTATTTGTTCATTCAAATTTCGTAAAGGAAAGCCTTGGTCAAAGGATGGTCAAAAAAGGAGTTCTATAGCAAACATGTCTATGTTTTTAGCACGTGAAAGGTCTGAGACCGTTCCAAGATCCGTGGATCCCTTTTGACAGTTGTAGACTATCTCCATGACACAAATCCAACATCCACCTTTTGTAGATTGCATGATCATGGCAACCAAGACACTAAGCTCATGGGTACTGTCATTTTACGTGTCCTCTGCTGAAGGTTTCTCACAGAAAAAACAGTTATGTAATTTCCTCTATAAATAACGTGTTTGCAAATGCATGTAGTTAGTCTTGATATAGTCTTCTTGTTAGTTTTATGCTGTTGTTGTAGCATTAGTCCTGTTGTTGTAATGAGAAGACATTTCCTCTGTTTTGCAATATAAAGACTCTGTTTCTTATGACTGTTTGAGCGTAATTTCGGATTGACAGTGTATTAACCAAGGCCGTCCAAAGGGCCCCGACTGGCTGAGGTTTTGTTTTTTTATTTTTGTAAAGTTTTTCATGTATCGTTTTCTTATTTCCATTGTATATATTTCATAGCTTGTTTAACTGTATATGTTTCGTAATTCATTCATGGTGTTAATCTTTCATTCTTGTACATGGTTTTCCAGCATTGCATACTTTTTCTAACACTGATAAGTTTCTTTCAAGATAGATCATGCTCGAGATTTTTCATATAGTTTGTGCATCAAAAGTGACATGAGATTGGCCTCTCTGCTGACTTTGTTTTTTTAGCTTTTCAGTTTCATTTATGCTTTAATTTTAGCCTTATTTGTTTGTTGTTGGTAGCTAGTTTAAATATCAAATTCTTCATGTTATTTGACGTTATCTCCAGAGCCATGGCTTAACCTCGAAAAGCTACTTGGCGAGCTATCGGATTATAAGTGAAGTGATTTGATTTTACTTTCATTTCTGCGAGTAGGTAGTTTAGATATCAAATTCTTCATGTTATTTGACTTTATCTCCAGAGCCATGGCTTAACCCCGAAAAGCTACTTGGTGAGCTATCTGATTATAAGTGAAGTGATTTGATTTTACTTTTGTTTCTGCAATTAGTTATCAAGTTCTTCATGTTATTTGACGTTATCTTCGGAGCCATGGCTTAACCCCGAAAAGCTACTTGGCGAGCTATCGGATTATAAGTGAAGTGATTTGATTTTACTTTCATTTGCAAGTAGGTAATTTAGATATCAATTCTTCATGTTATTTGACGTTATCTCCGAAGCCATGGCTTAACCCCGAAAATCTACTTGGCGAGCTATCAGATTATAAGTGAAGTCAGTTGATCTTACTTTCATTAGCCTGCAACTTTTGGTTTATTTGAGTGCAAGTTTAGATTTTATTTCTGTATTTAGATTAACAGTAGAGACAATGATTTCATGATTAGTATTTCATCATTTGTTTGATTTAAATAGCTGCACATTTACATTCCTATTCAAATACTAATTTTATCACTAACATGTTTTGAGATCCTTTGAAGTGCTAAGCTCTGGAAGTTATCATAAGGGAAATAAAACCTTGTCTTAAATCTATATCCATACTTTCCTTCTACAATATTCTTAAAGCTTAGGAATAGGATTTCCATTTGCATTAGGAGATAAACAAAGACAAAACCCCAAAACAAAATAAAATTAAAAATAATAAAAAGTAAGAAAGAGGTTGTCTTGCACATATAGTATGCCACACTTCATCAATTTACGACTCTCGGATTGATAACTAATGTAGCAATATAGGACATAATAAATTGACTAAACATTTTGGCGCCATTGCTGGGGAAGTGTAACTAGGTAGCCAACCTCTTATATAAAAAAAAGAAGAAGGGAAAAATTGATAACTTCTTGAAGTATGCACTCCTCTTGCACCTAGTGTGATCTGGAGGATCAGAAAAGAGAGTTATTAGTTCAATAATTTCTTGAGTATGCTCTCTTATTGCACCTAGTGTGTTCTAGGAGATCAGAAAGATAATTATTAGCCCGATTAAATATATATCTATTCTATATATATATATATTATATATATATATATATATATATATATATATATATATATATATATATATATATATATATATATATATATATATATATATATATATATATATATATATAGATATATAAAATGACATGCATAGAGTAAGATATTCTAGGGGAAGGTTCATAGCTAGGGACAAAAGTTCTATTTTCACAACTCCATCTACTTCAAGGCATAAACAAGATACACCTCCATCCCAGACTCATACTCCTAGCCTTAGGATTCCTAGAATTCAAGGGGCAACAACTTAATTAGAAGATTCTCCCACACTATCTACTAAATCTGATCTAGGAGAAGAACCTTTCTTCACTTCTATAGGGGAACATATTGTAATCGAAGAAGTAGAATCACCTGAAGAAGAAAGAAAGGGAGAAACTCTCTCTTGTCAGCCATTAATAGAAGAACTAGAAGACCCTGAGAAAACTATCATGACAAAAGAAGTAGTAGATGGATTTGGAGGAGGGGGTAGAGGTAGAGGAAGAGGAAAAAGTGGAGGTAACAATGGAGGAGGTAGAGGTAATAATGGGAGAAATAGGGAAGGAGATAATTCATTTGGATTCCCTATAGCTAATGAGGAAACCCATACAACAATGAAAAACATTTCACCATCTGTCCTCCCAAACTTTTATGGGTTGTGAAGTGAGGATCCTGAAACACTTCTATTTGAATTTGAAGTCTTGTGTCGATCATATGACTATATGGAAGACTCTCAAAAACTCAAATTGTTTCCTTCAACATTGAAAGGAGCTGCTTTGAAATGGTTCATGGGATTAGTCACTCAATATATTAGAACTTGGAATGAAATGAAGCAAACATTTTTGGATAGATAAATGGATTATTGTATGCCCACTAATCATAAGGATGAGGTATTCAAAATGATGCAAAAAGAAGATGAGAACTTGGAGGATTTACTTGAAAGATCTCAATACAACTTAAAGAGAGTGAAAATTAGTAATTTGGATGAGGAAACCTTGAAATCCCTTCCATTGAAAGCCATTAGAGATGAATGGATAGATATTTTAAACATGATGGGGAAGGGAGACATTTCTCAACTTCCACTTCATGACATAGCAGAACTATGTGTCCATCTCTCAAGGGGAAAATATAAAATTGTAAAAGGGCCTAGAGATCCTTCTCTTATTAGAGAAAAAAAATTTGCAACTGGGTCAGTAAGTAGGGAAGAGATTGGAAATATGCTTGATGAGTTCAAATTGATATTCTAGGGAGCCTTAATGAACAACTAGACACCCTTAAAATTCAAAACAAGCAGAAAGCAGAAGCTGATGCCTTGGCCATATTTTGCCCAAAATGTAGAAAGAAACATGCTCCAAGGGAATGCCCCTTGGATGCAAAAGTTGTAGAAACATGTATGATTTGCTCAGAAATTCATGAGACAAAGGATTGTCCTTCAATTCCTGGGCTCAAAGTTGTGTTTCAGGAAGATCCAAATTTAGTAGAATCCCTTTGTTTTGTTTCAAGAAGACCTTGGCAAGGGCAACAAAACCAAGGATTTAACAATCTTATGAATTTTCAGCTCCCACCAAATTGGAATTATTGGTAACAACCTTGGCCCCAACCTCAAAATCTGTTACAATCATGGGCACAAGGGGTGCAAAATCCTTATGGGAGATTTGCTCAATTTTATCAATATCCCCCATATTTTCAAAATCAACAACAAAATCCACAACTTCCAAATCAAAACCCACAAATTTCATTGCCATTTCCACAACAACAACCTTCTCAACAAAATCCAAATTCTCAACTCTTGCTTCCATTTCAATAAAAGACAAATCAACTACCAGCCTAGCCATTACCAAATCCCAACAACAAAAATCCTCAAAATTCTTACATGATAGAAGGACAACAATTTCCTACCTATATGATTGGTCCTCTTAATGATGTTCAACTTAGATCTGGTAGAGTTTTAGAAAAACCTTCTATAGATGTTCAAGAGCAAGATGCCTCTGAGGAGGATTCTCTTAAAGTTAATAAAGGTTCTGAGGAAGCATCCCTTCAAAACCTAATCATTCAAAAAGAAAAAGAAAAAGAGTCAACCCCCACAACTCCTACAGTTGAGCAACCTGCATCTTCATCGACGCCTCCTTTCCCCGAAAGATTACAAATTGACAAAGGCATGGAAAAACAAATCTTGTTGCCTGACTATGATTTTCTAGATGAAGTAAAGAATGTCTGTATCAATATTCCCTTGCTACAAGCCATTAGAGATATTCCTATTCTAGCAAAAACAATAAAGTAATTGAGTTTTAAAAGACCAGGTAGGAAACCAAGAGATACAAAAATAATCCACTTTGTAGGAAAAATTGCAGATATCATGATGGGAAAGATTACCATGAAAAAATATGTAGATCCAGTTAGTCCAATTGTCAAGACACACATAAATGGGATAGAAATTCCAAATACTTTGATTGACTTAGGGGCTGCTATAAACATTATGAGTAGACAGACTATGGAACAACTTAAACTTCTTAATCTTCTTTTTACACCCACCTTACTGCAACTTGCAGATAGATCAATAATCAAACCAGATGGTGTGTTAGAAGATATTTCAGTCTCCTTAGATTCTTGAGAATATCTAGTAGATTTCATGATTTTGACTCCCAAGAGTAATTTAGGAGGGCACCCACTCATCTTAAGACGACCTTGGCTAGCCATAGCTGATGCTTTCATTAGTTGTAGATCTGGGGATATGTACATTTCTGATGGTAGTTCGACAAAGAAACTTAATTTGTATCCTCCAGCAAGAGAAATTACAGAAGTAGGAGACAATGAATGGGTTGATGATGAGGACACTGTACAAACTGTCTTTACCATTTCTGAAATTAGTGAAGATAGTCAAATTCCGAACACATTAGAAAACTTTGAAACTTCTTCAGAATATGACCACACACAATTTCAGTTAGATTTTGACATTGAGTATTTATCATCAAGGCAATTGTCTCTTTACTCTAAGGAAGAGTTCGATAGTTCTACCATTGAGATTTTTCCAGGTAAAACATTGAATATCAACAAAAAATTGGAAAAGTCACAACAGGAAGAACTAACCAAAATCTTACAAAAACATTCTAATGCATTTGCATGGGAGTATATTGATATGAAAGGTATTGACCCTAAGACTTGCATCTAGCATATCTATATTGAGGAAAATAGTAGACCAATGAGACAACCTCAGAGAAGGATGAACCCAAACCTTTGGGAGATAGTGAAAGAAGAGCTCCAAAAACTACTCAATGTAAACTTCATTTATCCAATTTTAGATAGCCGATGGGTTTCTCCTTTGGTTATAGTACCTAAAAATAATGGTGAATGGAGGGTATGCATTGATTACAGGGAATTGAATAAAGCAACTTTGAAGGATCACTTTCCTTTTCCCTTTATCGATCAAGTATTAGATACATTAGTAGGCAAAAAGTAATTTTCATTTCTGGATGGTTTTAGTGGCTATAATCAAATTCAGGTAGCACCTGAAGATCAGGATAAGACCACATTTACCTGTCCATGGGGAACTTTTGCTTATCGAGTGCTTCCTTTCGGATTATGTAATGCACCCACAACATTCCAAAGAGTAGTACTAGGAATTTTTTCTAATCTAATCCATGATTGTGTAGAGGTTTATATGGATGATTTTACAGTTTATGGTGATTCGTTTCAAGAGGCATTAGAAAATTTGGAAAAAGTCCTTATAAGATGTAAAGAAACAAACCTTTCATTAAGTCATGAAAAATGCTTTATGATGTTTACTGAAGGTATTGTTTTGGGACATCATATTTTAGGGGACGGAATTAAAGTTGATAGATCAAAAGTTGAAGTCATCTCCAAGTTACCTATTCCAAATTTTCAAAAAGATGTTAGAAGTTTTCTGGGATTTACTGGATACTATAGAAGATTTATAGAAAACTTTACCAAAATTGCATCTCCACTCTTCAAACTGCTTACAAAAGACTATGCATTCAAATGGGATCCTGATTGCCAATCAGCGTTTAAAGCTTTGAAAACAAGAATATCTGAAGCACCTATCTTGAGAGGACCAAATTGGAAACTTCCTTTCCATATTTATACAGATGCTTCAGATAGAGCTCTAGGAGTTGTGCTGGGTCAAAAGGATCTAGTTCCTTATGCCATTTACTATACCAGTAAAAATTTAACTCCCACTGAGTTGAACTATACTATGACTGAAAAAGAGTTCTTAGTTGTTGTTCATGCAATCAATAAGTTCAGACATTATATAACAGGCTATGAAACTTTTATTCATACTGATCATGCTGCAATTAGATATCTAATTAGCAAACCTATTACTAATGGCAAAGTTACAAGGTGGCTCCTTCTTTTATAGGAATTAAATATTACTGTGTTGGATAGACCAAGGAAACAAAATACAGTAGTTGATTTCTTATCTAGGATTCAGAAAACTAAAGAAGATTCTCTTGTAGAGGACAAGTTTCCTGATGAATATTTATTTGTAGTAACTACTAAGACCCCTTGGTATGCATATATAGCTAACTATTTGGTTACAGGGAAACTACCTCCACATTTATTTCCTGATGAAAGAAGAAAGATTATTCAGGAGAGTTCAAAATATTCATCGATTTCTAACGAGTTGTTTAAAACAGGGCCAGATCTTGTGATCAGAAGATGTGTTAGGGAATATGAAATTCCTGATATCCTCAAAGCATGCCATGATTAACCATGCGGCGGACACTTTGCTGACAAAAGGACAGCCTATAAAATCCTCTCTTTGGGATATTATTGGCCATCCCTCTTCAAAGATGCAAAACAATATGTGAAAAGGTGTGACAGTTGCCAAAGAGTAGGGAAGCCTACCCTTTCAAATGAAATGCCATTGCAGTCATAGGTACTCATCGAACCCTTTGAAAAATGGGCTTTAGATTTCATTGGACCTATTAACCCACCATCTAAGAAAAGAAAGTATATATTGGTATGTACTGATTATGTCACTAAATGGGTAGAAGCCAAAGCATTATTTTCTGCTACTGAGCATTCAGTTATTAATTTTATTTATGAGGATATTTTTACTCGCTTTGGTGTTTCAAGAGAAATTGTGACAGATAAGGGAAGTCAATTCACATCGAACCTGGTGGAGAAGCTGATGGAAGAATACAAAGTCAAGCACAGAAAATCTACTCCTTACCATCCGCAAGGAAATGGTCAAGTGGAGTCTACAAACAAAGTTCTTGAAGGCATCATTACCAAGATTATTCATCTACATAGAAGAGATTGGGCAGAAAGGCTTCCTGAAGCCTTATGGGCCTTCAGAACTACATGGAGGAATACAATAGGAAAATCTCCCTATGAACTTGTTTATGGGAAATAAGTCCTGCTCCCCATTGAGTTCCAAGTTAAAACTTTCAAGATGGCAGTTTAGTTGGGAATGGATCTATCAAATGCCCAAAAGCATAGAATGGAGCAGTTGAATGAACTAGATGAGATCAGACAAGAGGCAATCGTAAGAACTAATCTAGTTCAATATCAAAGAGCTAAGTGGCATGACAAATACATCAAAGAGAAAAAGTTTCAAGAAGGGGATTGGGCATTGCTATTTGATTCCAAGTTCAAAGACTTCAAAGGTAAATTTCAGACTCATTGGATTGGTCCATATGAGATCGACAAAGTCCTTAGCAATGGAGTGGTAAGAATCAAAATCATTGATGAATATCAAACTCCTCTTATTGTGAATGGTCACCGATCAAAGATTTATCATAAGCCACTCTCAAAGGAGTAATTTGTCAAAACCTTTCAGGATAATTCTGCAATAAGGCTGGTGAAGAAGAATCCTTCTTCTCCACCAGCCTAGTCCTTGTTCTTTTTATGTGTTAAAAATAAATAAATAAATAAATAAATAAATTGTCATAAGTTGAAAACCAAATCACTGATTGGCAGTCCTTATAACAAAACTACAAGGGCCGAAAATCAGACCTTCTGACGCCCTATATTTTCCAAAAAAAAAAAAAAAAAAATCTCTCTTTCACTTCACTTCACTTCATTTCACTCCACTTTACTCCATTTCACTTCATTTCATTTCATTCCGCTAATAAAAATCTTTTCATGACCAATTTTCATTCACTCAGTCATCATTCATCCATCTCCATTCAGTCATATGTTCATTATATCAGTTTCCGCAGCTAGATACTGATTTCACAGCCAGTTGTTGATTTCGCAGCTAGCACTCTATTATTCAACAATGACAGTCATATGTTAGCCCAATAATAAAAATAATCAAATGCAGGTATGACCAAGGACCTATTTCGAAGATATGAGGCACCTAAAAGCATCAACGGGGAGCAGCTGATTAAAGGTTAATGGGCGAAAAGTGGCAAAAATTCCAAGGTATGAGTAAGATTTATTTCAAATAGCATTCAAAGTACATTTTTATATAGTTATGAAACCACAACTCCATTATATGAAATGATTGGCATTGATAGTTTCCATAACCATTCCATGACCTTTATATGATTTCTCCACAACCCTTGCATTTATTTTCAAACGGCCTCATGATCAGCCTCTGGATTTAACTCATGTTGGCTGTACTTTGACATTCCACGTGTAATTATGGGGATGTAATTGATTTGATCACGGCTCTTCTCCATCGCACAAATTCCGCAGCCATTTTGGGAGCATCATAACGTCTACTCCACAGTTGTCCAGTTTAAAACTCTGTCGGGCTCACTTTACTCCCTTACTGTTCTATTGAAGTTACATTTGCATTTCTACCCTGTTCACATAAATCTCCGCTCCGCTTCGTGAACTCATTCTCGCTACCTGTTCTCTCTTTCTCCATTTACAGTCGCTGGTTTTTTTTTCTCCATAAACCTTGTCCATTCCATGCTAACCTATCCGTCTCACCTCCGTTAATCCCTTACTCATGCAAACATATTTTAAGACAGGAGGAAGAAATGGGTCTTTTGTTGAGAGCAGAACCGAAAGGGCCCAAGTTCATGGAGGGTTATCCGCAATTGAAAAGCATACTCGGGGGCTACAATAAGGAAATACGAAGACTTTTGCGAGGTCTTTTAATGGTATGGAGGTTGAGTTTGGAGACCTTAAATTTTTAGTCACTGAGGCATCTATAGCAGCCGCTAAAGAACTCCCACAGGAGGGAGAACGGTGGTTCAAGA
>APFE030115170.1:0-13515 GCA_000404065.3 Pinus taeda | reverse complement strand
AATAAGGGTGGTCACTCTTCCTAGGTGGCTAACACGTGCTTATTTCAGGTTTTTTGACACATGTTGGAGAAAAACCGAGCAATCATGGGCTAGGTGACAGCCAAGCTTGAGGTGAGGATTCGTAGCGGGGTTGTCTATGACATTAAATAGCCCTTTCTTGGGATCTCCACCCCCAACTCCGAGCTCACAAGCCACCAAAAACAGATCTTGAAGGCAGCCAAGCAGATTTTGGAGAAGGGACTGTCTACTAACAGTTGGGACAGCCGAGTCCCTTAGATTTAGGAGGCCTGCTAGGGCCCTCATGGTGTATAAATGAGAAGGACTCAGCCTTCATAAGGGACTTTTGAAACCATTGCACTTTTTTGCACTACAGTGCTGTCACCTTCAGCTCGTTTTCTTGTAGCCATTTTGGCATAACTTGTGACTGATGACTATTTTTTGATAATGATAAGTAGTCCTATTTTATATCAACTCTGAGTTCTCTATAGGAGCCGTAGCTCTCAGGGTTGGGCCCAACCTGAGATCCTAGGGCCTCCTTTATGTACTGTTATCTTTCCTTTATGCATCGTTGTATTCCCTTTTATGCATTTGCAAACGTATTTCTATTAGGCATATTAAGTTGTGTTGATTAACTAGGTCATTGTTTATGAATAGAATTGCTTCAGATGTTTAGAATAGATTGGTAGGATAATAACAGGGAAAAAAGCTCCAGAAAAGGGCCAACAAACACTTTTGGTTTCACCTCTTCCTCATTGGATCAGGGGCTGGAATTTGGAAGTAATCCGTGCTGTCCCAACAAAACACTAGTTTGCTTTGGCCATGCAATCATTAGTGTACCGTTCTCATTTGCAGAAGTTGGTTATGTGTTCAGATCTCTAAAATGTCTCATTGCATAGTTGATATATATGGTTCTCTTTCAAATAAAGTTGTTGTTCATTCACTTTATTGTTAGCTAGATTAGATTAGCTAGGACTTTGATTACTTGCAAGACTTTATTGATTCAGTTGAATGTACACGGTGCAGAGCATCTCTACCACTCTTCCATCCACATAAGCTTCATCAGAGCCATCTGTTCCATCTCCTAACTAGGTTCCTCGTCTCACATTTGTCCTCTTGCCCACGTAACCCTACCTTTTTGTGCAATCATTGTTTCAGCCTTCTTTGAGCCAATTCAGCCATCTACATCGTCTCACCACTCCATCCACCAGTCCCTGGGCCACTTCAGACCCCTATCCTACCTCCATAATCCATTCCTACATCTTCCTCACTCACCCATCCTCCAAAATCCATTTTTAAAGCATCCAGTAGAAAATTTCCTGAAAGCATCCTATGAATTCTGAACATCCTGTAGAACCCCTGCAGACTTCCTGTAGAAGCTCACAAATGAGGTTTCTTGGTAGCCAAACTTTGTGAAACTCTCTGGAAGGGTGTTAGGCACTCCTTAGACCCTCTCTGAACCTTCTCGACCTCTTCCAAGCATTTCTCCTCATTGATCCACCCCTGCACAGTCAAGAACAGTGAAAGCATATGCATGATGAAACTGACAACTTAATCAAAAATACAAAAAGATGTTTTATTCAGATAGGGGTAGTCTAGACACATGTATTTTACCTTCATAGAAGTAATGGCATCTCTTTCAATAGTTTTCATTCTCTTCTTTGCGTTAATAGGTCTAGCTGGTAGAATTAGGGTTTGCTAGGGTTTGCGCTTTCCTTCAGTTTTTCAATCTCTTTTTGCAAATAGATTAGCTTCCTTCGAGACTAGCTTCCATCCATCATTTAACAAGCTTCTTCTCAAAGCTCATAAAATTTGGCTTGAGCCCCTAGCGGACTTGTGCCAGCTGACCAAGTGACAGCTGCGGCAAGAGCTAGTACTTGTGCATATAGCACCATCGCTTCCAAGTTTGTTACGAACTACCGAGTTGATAAAAGTAAAGAAGGGAGTCATAGGAGTTGCAGCATTATTGCTGCAATACTGGAGCCCACTAGCTGCCTCAGGAAATCCTTCTTCAAGCCGAGGAAAATGGTTATCCTCTGACAGTTACCTTGCAACCAACACAATAGATAGCAGTAACCAAGCGTAATGAAACAGCTTGGTTTCATCTTGGGCCTCACAATAGTTTGCCAGGAACTCCTGACAGACATACCTAGACCAGTTGAACTACATACCCTTCACGCACTGTGTAGCCAAGGACACTACAGGCATCGGAACTTCATCTGCATGGCACTTTCTCATCACCTTTCCTGTCAATATCTGTGTGGCCAATTGAATGCGGGATCTGACATAGATAAGATTGAGTACCCTCATGACTTCTTCACAAGTTCATAATCCTTCTTCATTCGCTCTGCAAGCTCCTTCTCCCCCATCTTTCCACCGAACTCCTTGGTCGAGTTCAGGCCTTCATATGGTAGGTGTGTAATCCTGTGAATGAGCATATATGTGATGCGTATAGGTACTCCTAGCCATAAACGCCCATCATGCACCAAAGTGAGCAGCTGGCATATGCAAATTATGTTAATAGGGGTGCGGTGGTAATGTGGCACCCATAGCAAGTTGAGCAATCCTGATTGCTTGACACCGTGGACCCATTCCTTTGTTTCCAGTGCTATGACACCCGTTTTTTCATAGTAAACTCTCTTCATGTACTTGCTCGTTGCTAAGTGTGGGAACTTAGCATGATCTGCGAGGTCCCGATCTTGCATCTCTAATAGTGGGACTCACGTGAGCCGTGGACCTTCACAAGGCACCTGCTCAGGTAGCAGGGGCATGGAGATGGTTAATTTCTCCGAGTCTGGGTCTTCAGTAATCTTCATCTTTTCCTTTCCTGGAGGGATATACTCAGGGAGATTTTTTATAGGTTTTGCGCCTTCAGCATCGATATCCTTCATTCCCTGGCCTTCTTCCGCTTCCAAGTATACAACCTTTTGCTTATCTTTTTTTGGCTTCTTATCTTTCTTCTAGGATGGTGTCGCGGTATCCTTCCTTGGGGAAGCACGTATCTGCACCGGCTTTTTCTTATTTTCCTTGGCTGCAGGTTTTTTTGTCTTTCACCATGGACTGTTTTGGCCTTGGTGACCTTGGCGCCATGGGCACCACAGGCATAGCTTCAACACTAGATACTTCAGGTCCTAGAGCATCAGATACGACTGCTTCCAAACTCAAGGCTTCAGCGGGGTTGGTGGCAGCCATCCTTTCCATAAACAAATCATGGGCTTCCAAAGAAACGTCTATGTGGGCGAAGAATTCCTCCCAAAATGCTCGGCTCATAAGTGACAGACAACAAATTTCAGTAAAAACTCTAAGGGCACAAAGTGTTCTCTGTTGGACTAGCACGCATAATTTATAAGGGTGTTTGAATTCAAATCCGACCGTTCCCCCCAAATTATGACCATTAATGTTGTTTTGGCGGCAGATATTCAAAGATTTTAGCCTTAAATGTCGCCAACCTGCTCCTCTTAACTATCTTTTGACTGTTAAATTATTGAAATTTGGTACCGGAGGACAGGTGGTCCCCTAAGGTTTTGATCTTTGGCCTAGGGAAAAGTGTCCAAAAGAATTTAATTTTTCTCCTAAAGTAACTTTATAATTTTTATAAAGTTAAATCTAATTTAAAAGTTACTTTAAGTGATAAAATTATTAAAGTCTAATTTTAAAGTGACTTTAATAAAGTTAATGTAAAATTAGAAAGGAAAAGTGACTTTGAAAATAAATGACTAAGTGGGTTTTTATTAAAGTGGGGTGAGTTAAAAAATAAAAAGTGAGATTTAAATGAGCATTTAATCTCAGCCCTAGATCTCAATCTATTTCAGCCATTGGATTTAGAGGTTACCCACAAGTCACTTAGGATTAGATTAAAGGAGGAAAAGGAGGCAAAAGGTCATTCATTCTTTCATGAGCAGATTGAGAGAAGGAGAGCAAGAGAGCAAGGGAGATTTCTGGACAAGGAGGAGAAGGAGACAGTAGCTTGGCACACATTCCAAGGCAGCAGTTGAGCAGATTTGTACAGCTGATTCAGCACACAATGAAAGGTTAATTTTGGCACGATTTTCTAGAAATCTGTACAGCTGGTTTGCACAAAAATCGAGGAGTGGTTTACACAGAAATCAAAGAGCAGTTTGTTGTTTTTTTCTGCACGCAAATCAAGGTCTATACAACACATTTAATGCAGGCCGTACAACAACATTTAAGGCTAAAAGTGGGCACAAAAATCGAGGAGTCTGTACAGCATTTATTGCTGTCCTGTTTGCTGTAATTTCGAGTTTGTTGTGAGGCACGGGAAAAGAGATAAGTTGTAAATTTGCTTGCTAATTTTTTGCTGAATATTTCTCACTGTAAAAAAGGCATTTTCAGAAATAAAGAAGAGCTCTCGAACTGGTTTTCCCAAGAGTGTAGGGGTTTTTTCCAGGGTACATTGACCAAAAATTACTGTGTTCAAATGTGTTTAAATGACTCTTTTTTACCTGGCGGATTTTTTATTTTTTTTTCTGCATTTTTCCGGAATTTCTGTAAAATTTCCAAAATTTGTGTTTTCAGCAAAAATTTATTTTTTCAGTTGTTGAATGTATGGATATGGGAAAGGGCATTTAAATATATGGGAGAAATAAGGTGAAACTAAAAGCCGGGGTGGGAAATGAGAAATTTCTACATAAATCATGAACAATGACTCTAACAGTCACTTTTCTACTACACTGCGCGACACCTCCCTCCACGACGTAGCTTCATACGTTACAACCTCACCATTTTCCACACAGCCCACCTGCTACGTAGTCCTCTGATCCTGGAAATGTAGTTTAGAGTCTCGCGCTCCCTTGCAACTGCCTGGAGCACTAAGACTATCCTACCACCATATAGTCATTGCGCAGGATCCCATATATACAGCTTCAAATGGCTCCCATTCACTCTTCCTAGAAAAGATTCTCCATTCAGCTTTGTGAGCTGAACTGCACCTCCATTTGTAATTTCTTTGATAATATATGGCCCTAGCCAATGCATATGAAATTTCCCTGGAAACTTAGTGAACTTACTATCATATAACAAGACAAGATCATTGACCTTGAACGTGTAGAGCTTGATGTGGCAATCGTGCCACGCTTTTTCACTTTCCTTTTATACTTGCTTATGGAATTCAGCCAAGGATTGGTCCTCTTCAAGCTCCATCAGTTGTGCGAGTTGTTCCTCCACGGATTCGCAATCTTTCGTACCTGTGAGAGCTGCTATGCATAGACTAGGCACAATATACTCCATTGGCATCACAACTTCTACATGATAGACCAATTTGTACAGTGTTTGTCCTATCATCTTCTTGCAAGTAGTCCTATAAGCCCATAGCACTGCAGGTATGCAAACATCCCAGTCATTTCGTTGCATGTTGCAGATCTTCGTCAGCGTGTTCTCCAAAATCTTGTTGAATGTTTCAACAGTTCTGTTAGCGCTTGAAATTTCACCTCAGGCTAAAAAAGGCAAACCTCAGGGCAACATCAAACCATTTAGCCTCGTAGCTAGCCCTACGGGGCAGGAGAAGGCTCTCTCCAGTCAATCTTAGCAAAAGTTTTCCAAAAAGGGCTAAGATGAATTTTTTAAAAGAAACTGATTTTAGGCTAGTAAATTGATAAAAAGGGGTTTTTTAATAAAATGACAGGGTTTTTCTGGGCTGCATGGGCAAAGTAACAGCTTTAACAGAGAAATATAATAAAAAACACAGATTATCGACTGAGGCAAGGTAGGCAAGAAATTTAACATCAAATTGAGATTAAATGGGATGGCAAGACTGGTGAGGAGCTGACAAGGGCATAGGAGATGAATCCTTGTCAAACAGAAGAAAACATTAAATATTGAACAAACTTAAAGGCAGAGCATACAAATGATGAATTCTACCTTAACACTTCATCTGTTCAATTAGAAATGATCATGAAGTGAAATGAAACATAACAGTTTACATATGAAACAGAAGAAAAACTTATGTTAACTTTCATACCACAGGAATCTCAGAAGTCAGAGCTGTGTAATTTCATTAAAAATCTCTGTTACACACACCTCTCAGCACTCAAAATTCTCCCCTCCCTCCAGATGATTATTTTTTAATACATTAAATAAAATGTTGCTAAGGAAAAAACAAATCGACCCCAAAACAAGGGCGTTGTTTCACCTGCAATCATAAAAATGGCAAAAAGTGGTTCCTCTATCCTAAAATAAAACAGCATCTTCCTAAAAATCCTCTGATGGCCGACACATGGAATAACTGCTGGAGCACAACTACTTTTAAATCACTAACTGAAGTCTTGAAATAGGAGATTGGTTCATGTTTTCTTGCTATGATGGATATCCTCGTTCTGTTTTAGGCGTATCTTGACTTGGCAATCTCAGAGAAAACATCACGAAAATCAGGCACTAAACAGAGCAGCCACTATTTAATTAGAGGCTATCAGGTAACGCCCATGTCGAGGGTCAATTGCGCACATCACGTTCCTGGCATTCCATTCGCTGTACAAGTAGATTTGCAAAACCAATGCATAAAGCTTTCCTCAAATTTTTAATAATGCCCCCATTTTCTCGTGAATTTTCTTTTAGCCACACATCTAGAGATTCATTTGTTATTTTGTGCATTATGGCCGAGAGTTGCTGCCTCACATCTTTGGAAAACATCATAGATCTCACCTGTTTGTCGAGGAGAATACATTTTCACATGATAGCATTGTTGCGACCGTCAAAGTTTGAGATAAGCAGCCCATCTCATTTGCTGCTATCAGAGCTCTTGCACACAGGCTTTTATGATTTATCTCTTCCATACGATGCCCAGCCTTTAATACACTGTTGTAATAAAGACCCCAAGGAAATCGACCTTTTATCGCTCTGTCTTTTTGCCTTTGTTACAGCTACATGGATCCACTCGATTGAGAATACACATGTACAACCAACCAAATGAATGTGTCCTCTCAAATTTAAATTTTTGCTGCAAGAAAAGCTCACACGGTCATCAAGGAAGAAGAGTGCTCATTTCTGTGCAAACAATGGTTTAGTCTCTCCTCAAAATGCACCCAGAAAACATAATAGAGGCCAGTTGCCTCAACCAGCAAGGGAATACGGCTCCCACAACTCCAATCCATCCTTCAAACAATGGTAGTCGCACAGCCCACCACAATAAATACAAACCTTTCCTCGAAGATGAAACTCTTGCTCCTTATTAAGCCATAAACCCTCCATTTATTACAGTCAACATGGCCCTTGGTAATAGTGAAGAAATCTGCCTTTTAGCTAAGAGAGCAATGCCAGCACACATTCAATTTCTCCCTATTACACCAAGAGAACTCGGCCTCTATTTCTCGTTCTGAACCCATTCCTTTTAGCAATATGGAGTTTTCTCACAAAGCCCTCTTTCATTCACTAAATTGACCCACTGAAATGATATTGAAGTTGGGACTCCTCATGGGTTTTTCCAAGAATCCAATCTGTTTTTCCACTATACAGCATACAAACAAAACCAATGCATATAAAAACAAAATGCAGTAGGCTAGGAATGGAGAAACAAAAACAGTAGTCAAAAACACATTTACAAGGCCCGTTAATATATTTGCCAGGAGGAAAGTCACAAGCACATTATGATCGAAGACTTCCTCAAGGACTGCTTGATAAACTGTGAGAATTACACATCCAAAGGAGCCACGGTATTGGGGATGAATATTGATTATTGATATCACAATGGCCACTGCTGCAAGAGTGAAAAAGAAATTCCAGTGTACACCATATTCCCCAACATGGACACCGAATCAATGTTGCATGCCTGTTTTTGAAACTAGTGCATTTGCAACTGCAAAAGATCCAACCCCGAGATCCATTAATCCTGTACCATACTTTTCTGTCTTAGCAAATCGCCTGGGAAATATTTTGAAGTCCACAGCCAGGATTGACAAGCATGTCACCAGCATCATTGCAAATCGATATGATGAGAGGCTTTTTTATTCCAATAAGACACAGACAAAGCACTACTCTCTGCATGGGTTGAAATTCCAGAATGTGACAACAACCTTGTGTAAAAAAATCTCAATCAGTGCAAGAAGCGTCAAGAATATAGAACAAATGTAAGTCTGGTTTGCCATAATTGTTAAGCAAGAAAGCTTTGGTAAACAACGAGAAAGAAATCATCAATCAAAGAAGATGCATAATTCCTCCAATCTTTCAAATGTTTACTCCTGCTGCTATGCTCCTCCATTTGAATATTGGAAGATCCACCTTAGTCCTATCTGAGTTGCAACACATTCCATTGTCGCTGGAGAATAAGAACAGGCATAATTACAGTGAGGGCAGCAATTTCAAGAATTGATGTACCATTCAAGTTGCTGACAAAATCTTTCTTAATCTTCTTGTGAGGATTGAGGTAAGTACTGTAGGATTCCATTGATATATTATGAAAAGTGAATATTCTGAATTGTGCTTGTGCAGGGATAGTAGCTTGAAGTCACTGCCATTTGAAGAGCTGGAGAATAAATTACATATTCTAAAACAACACATTTAATGATTTCTTCTTCAAAACAGAGTTTTGAAGAAGAATCAATCTCACACTAACATAAGATGGAGTCTAACATTGGCTCCACTTGGGATGGCAGCTGCCGCTTCGTGGAGGTGCCAAGAACCGCAAAACTTTGGGAGAGCAGATAGTGCCTCCACCCATTGGGCAATGGAGTCATCATCGACACAACTGAAACTGAACTCAAACTGATTTGATCTCAAGACTGAAATGACTGAAAAACGACTTAACAATCTTTAAGCAATCTAAAACAAGCTGCTACCCTTATGGCTGCTTATTTATTTACAAAATCTACTCTAATCTGTTGTACAAACAATAGATCAGGTAATACTGAAATGCCAGATTATCCATTCAAGTAAACCTGAGAATGATGCTGCTCGAGAATGCTTCCACGATGTCACAGATGCAGTTGTTGGCAGCCCTTCATGCACGTACTGAAACTGATCACGTAGACAACAGCCTGATCTATCAATCACACCGAAAAACATGTCCATGCATGCCGCAATAGGATCACGGAAGCCAGACTCTGTTGGCTGCCCCAACTCTACAATACACACTTCCAGCTGCACATTGTCAATGTAAACATCTGTAGGCAATTCTATGAGTTCTTGTTTCAATGGAGGAAGGATTTCCAAGAACTTTTTAGGGTCTTGGAAATCATATGACTGGATCTTCTCATCTAAATCTTGAATCTCCTTTTCGATTCTTTCAACAATTAACTCGCAACTTTAGTTTTGAACCAAGGGAACTTTAGAGATTTCAAACATTGAAGCAAGGCACTGAAAACATCTTCATCAAATTCAGTATTTGCTAAATCATTTCTTATTTCTTCTACAGCTTCACACAGGGTATACCCTACCATTGCATGAATGAATCAACAAGCACTGGAATGTCTGGATTGAATTGGAGTCGCCAGGTGAATGGTTCAGCCTGCATAAGTGTCTGACTGCTGTCCACCATCAGCATCAGATCTGCACCTCCATTGCATGTACTGGGACAAGACAATCAACAAGTCGAATGTTCTCCCCAGTATGGTCGCCAATATGTTAGCGCTTGAAATTTCACCTCAGGCCGAAAAAGGCAAACCTCAAGGCAACATCAAACCATTTAGCCTCGTAGCTAGCCCTATGGGGTAGGAGAAGGCTCTCTCCGGTCAATCTTAGCAAAAATTTTCCAAAAGGGGCTAAGATGACTTTTTTAAAAGAAACTGATTTTAGGCTAGTAAATTGATAAAAAGGGGTTTTTTAATAAAATGACGGGGTTTTTCTGGGCTGCATGGGCAAAGTAACAGCTTTAACAGAGAAATACAATAAAAAACACAGATTATCGACTGAGGCAAGGTAGGCAAGAAATTTAACATCAAATTGAGATTAAATGGGATGGAAAGACTGGTGAGGAGCTGACAAGGGCATAGGAGATGAATCCTTGTCAAACAGAAGAAAACATTAAATATTGAACAAACTTAAAGGCAGAGCATACAAATGATGAATTATGCCTCAACACTTCATCTGTTCAATTAGAAATGATCATGAAGTGAAATGAAACATAACAATTTACATATGAAACAGAAGAAAAACTTATGTTAACTTTCATACCACAGGAATCTCAGAAGTCAGAGCTGTGTAATTTCATTAAAAATCTCTGTTACACACACCTCTCAGCACTCAGAATTCTCCCCTCCCTCCAGATGATTATTTTTTAATACATTAAATAAAATGTTGCTAAGGAAAAAACAAATCGACCCCAAAACAAGGGCGTTGTTTCACCTACAATCATAAAAATGGCAAAAAGTGGTTCCTCTATCCTAAAATAAAACAGCATCTTCCTAAAAATCCTTCGATGGCCGACACATGGAATAACTACTGGAGCACAGCTACTTTTAAATCACTAATTGGAGTCTTGAAATAGGAGATTGGTTCCTATTTTCTTGCTATGATGGATATCCTCGTTCTGTTTTAGGCGTATCTTGACTTGGCAATCTCAGAGAAAACATCACGAAAATCAGGCACTAAACAGAGCAACCACTATTTAATTAGAAGCTATCAGGTAACGCCCATGTCAAGGGTCAATTGCGCACATCACGTTCCTGGCGTTCCATTCGCTGTACAAGTAGATTTGCAAAACCAATGCATAAAGCTTTCCTCAAATTTTTAATAATGCCCCCATTTTCTCGTGAATTTTCTTTTAGCCGCACATCTAGAGATTCATTTGTTATTTTATGCATTATGGCTGAGAGTTGCTGCCTCACATCTTTGGAAAACATCATAGATCTCACATGTTTGTCGAGGAGAATACATTTTCACATGATAGCATTGTTGCGACCGTCAAAGTTTGAGATAAGCAGCCCATCTCATTTTCTGCTATCAGAGCCCTTGCGCACAGGCTTTTATGATTTATCTCTTCCATACGATGCCCAGCCTTTAATACACTGTTGTAATAAAGACCCCAAGGAAATCGACCTTTTATCGCTCTATCTTTCTACCTTTGTTACAGCTACATGGATCCACTCGATTGAGAATACACATGTACAACCAACCAAATGAATGTGTCCTCTGAAATTTAAATTTTTGCTGCAAGAAAAGCTCACACGGTCATCAAGGAAGAAGAGTGCTCAGTTCTGTGCAAACAATGGTTTAGTCTCTCCTCAAAATGTACCCAGAAAACATAATAGAGGCCAGTTGCCTCAACCAACAAGGGAATACGGCTCCCACAACTCCAATCCATCCTTCAAACAATGGTAGTCGCACAGTCCACCACAATAAATACAAACCTTTCCTCGAAGATGAAACTCTTGCTCCTTATTAAGCCATAAACCCTCCATTTATTACAGTCAACATGGCCCTTGGTAATAGTGAAGAAATCTGCCTTTTAGCTATGAGAGCAATGCCAGCACACATTCAATTTCTCCCTATTACACCAAGAGAACTCGGACTCTATTTCTCGTTCTGAACCCATTCCTTTTAGCAATATGGAGTTTTCTCACAAAGCCCTCTTTCATTCACTAAATTGACCCACTGAAATGATATTGAAGTTGGGACTCCTCATGGGTTTTTCCAAGAATCCAATCTGTTTTTCCACTATACAGCATACAAATAAAACCACTGCATATAAAAACAAAATGTAGTAGTCTAGGAATGGAGAAACAAAAACAGTAGTCAAAAACACATTTACAAGGCCCGTTAATATATTTTCCAGGAGGAAAGTCACAAGCACATTATGATCGAAGACTTCCTCAAGGACTGCTTGATAAACTGTGAGAATTACACATCCAAAGGAGCCACAGTATTGGGGATGAATATCGATTATTGATATCACAATGGCTACTGCTACAAGAGTGAAAAAGAAATTCCAGTGTACACCATATTCCCCAACATGGACACCGAATCAATGTTGCATGCCCGTTTTTGAAACTAGTGCATTTGCAACTGCAAAAGATCCAACCCCGAGATCCATTAATCCTGTACCATACCTTTCTGTCTTAGAAAATCGCCTGGGAAATATTTTGAAGTCCACAGCCAGGATTGACAAGCATGTCACCAGCATCATTGCAAATCGATATGATGAGAGGCTTTTTTCTTCCAATAAGACACAGACAAAGCACTACTCTCTGCATGGGTTGAAATTCCAGAATGTGACAACAACCTTGTGTAAAAAAATCTCAAGCAGTACAAGAAGCGTCAAGCATATAGAACAAATGTAAGTCTGGTCTGCCATAATTGTTAAGCAAGAAAGCTTTGGTAAACAACGAGAAAGAAATCATCAATCAAAGAAGATGCATAATTCCTCCAATCTTTCAAATGTTTACTCCTGCTGCTATGCTCCTCCATTCGAATATTGGTAGATCCACCTTAGTCCTATCTGAGTTGCAACACATTCCATTGTCGCTGGAGAATAAGAACAGGCATAATTACAGTGAGGGCAGCAATTTCAAGAATTGATGTACCATTCAAGTTGCTGACAAAATCTTTCTTAATCTGCTTGTGAGGATTGAGGTAAGTACTGTAGGATTCCATTGATATATTATGAAAAGTGAATATTCTGAATTGTGCTTGTGCAAGGATAGGAGCTTGAAGTCGCTGCCATTTGAAGAGCTGGAGAATAAATTACATATTCTAAAACAACACATTTAATGATTTCTTCTTCAAAACAGGGTTTTGAAGAAGAATCAATCTCACACTAACATAAGACGAAGTCTAACAAGTTCCATTGGCCTGTGGGTGATATGGTGTACTCTTCTGATGGTAGACCTGGAATTCCTCTATTAACATACTGATTGTTTCATTCAGAAAGTGAGTACCTTTGTTGCTTATTAACACTTTCGGGTAGCCAAATCTAGTTAAGACAATCTCAAACAAAAACTTTGTTTTTGTATCTCTTGTACAATCCTTAACCGGTTGTGCGTTTGCCCATCTAATTAGATTTTCTGTCACGGTGATGATATAGTGCACACCTGTCTTCTTTCCTTGGGGCTGAATTGGCCCAACAAAATCAATCGCCCATTTCTCAAATGGCTGCAAATATACTTGAGGTTGTAATGGTAATTCATCTCTTTGCGATGGTCTGCCCATTTTCTGACACGCATCACATTCTTTAAAATACACTTTGGAATCCTTGTGCGCCACCATAGACCTACACATAAAATCTTCTGCACAGTCGCCTTTCCTGCATAATGTCCTCCTGAAGCCCCTCCATGAGCTTCAGCGAGAATCTTATTTCTCTCAAAATCAGGCAAATATCTTCGCAATATTTCATCTGCACCCATCTTATACAGATGTCCTGCAATAACTGAAAAGTCTATCGCGTGCACTACTAGTTCCTTTTTTTGCTGACTTGTGTACCCTTCCAGTGTCATCCTCGTAGTCAAGAAATGAATGATATCGGCAAAGTGATTATCTACTACGCGCACCACGAAGAGTTGCACATGTGGAAACCATTCCTCCAAATTATTAAGCTCCTCTCCTATCTCAATCCACAACAGATGGTCAGGTTCTGCA
>APFE030115169.1:139165-151059 GCA_000404065.3 Pinus taeda | reverse complement strand
CCACATCAACGACACGGAATGAAGAAAATGATTTTGGAGGTGAAAACAAACTGACGATACAGGGTTCAGGGTGGCGGTCATGAAGGAATGAAGCATGAATTTATTGCAGTGGGTGAGACACAGGTGAATTGTCTAAATGACTTCTCTTGAACATATCGCTGATACTGACGATGGATTGGCAACGTTAACCCCAAAGATGGATGGTGTGACGGACCAATGGTGATGACCAGTGAACGGAACAACCCAACCCGGCATGGATGCGGAAGGAAAGTGTCATGTTCAAGAGCGACTTGCTACCAATAAAGTTTTTTCAAGTTTTCTTTCCAATTTTCCCCAGTCATTACTGACCAGTACCTCTTTATTTTTGTCAAGCTTGAGGAGGATAACATATGATTGTTCTATAATCCGCCATTCGGGCGAACCTGTCGCTATATTTTAGCGAGCCTAGCAACAGTGAAACTCGTTCTCGTTCATTTGGATGAGTTTGTCTCTATTCGGTTTTAACGAGTTTAATGAAAAAGATAACTCGGTCTCTTTCAATTTTAGAGAGTCTAAAAGAAATGGAAATAAGATTCCGAAGATTCTTTTTCGTTGTATAATCCCTTAAGTCTGAAAAAGCGTAAAATAATACAAAAGGGGTGAATTTTCAATATTTTTAACGAACCGAACAAGACAAGCGCTCGAACTTTTTGTGTAATAATCCCTCAGGTCGAAAAAGATTAAAAATCTAGACGAGGGATAGTACTTCCGATGCCTTTTAACGAGCTGAAGAGGCCAATTGCTCGGCAATCTTTTCATATTTTACGAGTCAGGTGACAAGAGCTTAAAGAAGACTCGTTTTCGAGGAACGAGTGATGGTTTCGAGTAGCAGCTAATTCCAGGTAAGATTTGGAATTTTCCAATCACGGCAGTGTTACAAGGTTGGCTAGCAGAATCACTCTTCGCAGATGTTCCTCGAAGGGGTAAACAATCATATGGGGGTGAATGATCTGCTAAAAACAGAGTGGAGGTGACGGCGAGAACACGACCAAGGCTCAAAAGCTGGCGATAAGGCATTCACAATGGTTATTTACCAGTTCATTTTTTTTTAATGAGCTTAAACACTGGGAGAAACATTTGCTCATGACTTATGTTTATTTTTTAACGAGCTTGAACTATGTGCTAAAACTGCTCGTGGAGAGTTAATTTTTTAACGAGCTTGAACTCTGCGACAACATTGCTCGCCAGTCATATGATAAGAATGTCTCATTCAAGATGCCATTTTTTATGGAGCTTGCACCTTTTGAAGCTTTGCTCCGAATCCTTTCTTTATGCAAGTTAGGAAACGACTAGCCTTACGGGTTTAAAGGGTTAGAGGTCCTAAAAATTTAAAAAATAAATAGCTGCTCTTCACTTGCATGCGGAAAGGTTTGCATGCCCCCAGGTATAGGGAAAAATCACCAGGTTACGATGAAAGTTCTATCCGCGTAGCAGATAGAAAGCTCCCTTGGCGATGCCTACCAAGATAGGCAAAGGGGAGTGGCGTAGAGATACTCCACTCACATAACTTTAACGAAGGTATCTTATTCTAGTATGTTCCCATTTTCTTGTGAGGATGGGTTCGCCAGACTAGTCATATATCCCTCATGGAAATCCACTCTATGCCCAAGGTTTTCCTGCCGAAACAGACCATGGTGCATGCCCCCTGGGTTTCAGTCACATCTTCCTGAATCACTCACGCTCATCAGGTGGACGGACTGGAGACCAATGAGACATTTCTTACGTGAAAAGACTGTTTAGGGATGGCATTTGACTATTTGCGATGTGTGATCTTGGGAATGACATTTGGTCCACGAGCTTGACCATTATGCCTTCGTGCGGAAAACACATTACTCTAAAGAGTGAGGAAACGACGGCTCCCATACAATAAATATAGTCGCGTACAAGGAGTAGATTATAATCTAAAGGTCCTTGAACCACCATAACGTTCATGTGAACAGTTTTCCTTCTCAAGGTAATGGGCACATTTGGAAGGATCCCTAAAGGCCGACTGGTTCCCTTGTCGAAACCTGTTAGATTTCTCATTTCAGGCAAAAGCGATGGCGAACCAAGCGCTTTCAAAGCAGTTGAGAAAATGATACTCACAGAAGCCCCTTCATTAATGATGGTACCAACCATGACCATTCTGTAAGATTGTACAATGATTCTGAATGGTACACTGGCTGGTAAACGGGGTCTACCTAGTAGATTCCAGTCGAAGGAAACAACTAGGTTGCTTGGTGGTGGGACCGAATAGACGGCCGGATATGACTCTGATGAACTTCGATAAAGGAACGGGGGGACTGCCCCCAAGCTCATTGGAGTTGGTGTTGATGAAAAGAATTTGAACGGTTTCGTTCTCTTTCTCTTCAGTGATGGTATCATTCGAAGATGAACACTCTGAAGGCAAGATCGGGTCAATTGCCGTATTGACCCTTTGACTTTCATCCGGTATGGATTTAGAGGGTTCATTTTCAATGATAGGTACTTCCACTAACCATAATGATGGGCCAGCCGGATTTTCAACTGGTGGAGGGCTTGGCAAGAGTTTTTGATATCCAAGAGGAAGTCGTAGCGGTGAAACTGGACGATTATCCAAAACTCTTTTAGCCTCGTCAAGGAAGGGAAATGGTGGACGGCGTGATCACTTTCACACAACTTACAAGAAAGTTTAGGATTCCTTCTTTGTCCATGTGCTTCACTTTCACTGGTTAATGGTGAACATTCAACATGATTGCCAAAGGTTGATGCTACCAGATTGTGCAAACGAGGATACCTGTAATGCCTTCTTGATTGTGCGACGAGCGGGCACTAGGCGACCGGGCGCGCACGCACGATGGGCGCGCATGCACGATGGGCGTGCGACGGTGCGACGGGCGGGTGCGACCAACCGGGCGAATGATGGAAGTGCGGAAGAAATGTGATGAAATGATGCGACAAAAGGAGGAGCGACTTGCGACACTTAACAAATGGCGTGGAAACGAAGGAGGTTTATACCCGATGTGCATGGGCATGTTTAGTGGGCTGGCCGACGGTTCCATGGGCGGATGTTGGGGTGTGCAAGCCACATGTTAGGGGGTCGACTAGGCAAGCCACCACCCTTCAACCAAGTGTATATATGGATAGCATTTGGCATTCATTTGGCAATCAATCAACTCAACGCATATCTCTTGGAACTTCGCATAAGGCAAGAGGAAGTGCGCAGAAAGGGAGGAGTGCGCATAGCTCATGCGCATTACTTAGTGAAGCTACATACTTGGTATTTCTTGTGGATGGTCAAAGGTTGGCAAGGTGTGCCGGATGTTGGTTGCAGAGTTGTGCAGGACTTGAGGTGGAGTTCTTGGTGTCTCGAGTGAGCACCCTCCTACCGTGCAATATTGGCACGAATGTTGTAAAGGCAGGATTATGCCTAGGTTGTAAAATTGACTAAGTATAGACTTGGATTTTTGCCAAGTATACTTGATGATTGTATTATTGAAAGACTGATATAATATATTGTTGGGCAGACTTGTTCGGGAGTTGCCCCTCCCCTTTATATCATGAAATTGTTGTTCTCTTTTATAATTGTTGTGGATAATGAATAAGTATGGGTGTTCATTGATATAAATGTTAACTAATATTATACTTGGTTGAGAAGCACAAACTAAGTACACAGTTGTGAATTAGGCATAGTCCATGTGCACAAGTGTTGTTAAAAAGAAAGTGTTCGGTGGTGCCGCACCTCGCCGGCACAGTTGGAAGACTACCGTAGGCTTGGGGGCGTGATAGGTGGTATCAGAGCTAGTGAAGCTCGTGACGAAGTGTAAGTGTGGGATACACTTGGAAGAAGTGACTGTGGTGACAGGTTCTTGCAGGGAAATAAGTTGATGAAACACTTCCTGATAAGTGTTGCATCAAGGACTTGGGTTGCAGGTGAAGCCGGTGCATGGTCAAGACTAGGTTGCAAAGAAAGAGAAGGCTATTAGAAATGGCTGAATCCCAGGTTGGGTCTAGTCGTGATGCCAAGGATACTACCCTTGGACTGATGCAGAAAGTGTTGGAAAGAATGGAGTACTTGGAAGATCATTTTGAAAAGAAGATTGACTTGGTTGTGAAAGAGCAAGAGGCAACTTTGAAGATGAAGGATGAACTTGATGAACTCTGAACTCAACACGAGTACACTGATCTTATGTGTACACATTGAAATAAGGGTCAAGGAGATTGAAGTAGCAAGGGACCAGGGTCTTGCAGAGATCGTGGACTTGAAGAAATCTCTTGACGAAGCCAAGGATGAGATAGCGGTGTTGAATAAGGTCGTGAGGCATGGCTCAGGTGGAGGAGTGCCTCATGTGAAAGTCAAGGAACTGGAATCATTCGATGGTACAAGGAGTGCAAAGACTCTTGGCAACTTTTTGTGGGACATGAAGCAATACTTGGAACGGTTGGGTCTATCTGATGATGAGGCAAAGGTCAAGGTAGCTGCTCAGTTTCTAACAAAGGATGCTAAGATGTGGTGGTGAAGGAGGATGGACCAGATTGCTTGTGGCAGTGCTAGTGACATCACTTTGTGGGATGAGATGAAAGGAGCTTTGCAGGCCCATTTTAGTCCTCATGATGAAACATGGGAAGCAAGGATGAATATTAAATTCATAAAGCAGACAGGGAACCTTCAGACATATCAGCGGGAGTTTGCAAGTGCAGTCCTTGAACTACCTAACATGGCGGAGAGAGACAAGGTGTTTAACTTCATTATTGGGTTGAAGCCTTGGGCTCGCAATGAGGTGAAGAGACAGGATTAGAACACTTGAAGAAGCTTTTGCTATTGTGGACAGGTTGGTGGAGCATTTTGATGAGACTTCTGATGATAGGAAGAAGAAGTCTGACAAACCAAAAGATAAGAGGAAAGATGATGCTTCGAAATTGGATGACAGTTCGAAGATGAAGAAGGTCTTGAAGTGTCGGATATGTGCTGGACCACATACGGTGAAGAATTGTCCTTCTAAACCAAAGGTGGCTGCCATAGCACAATCTAATGCGAAAGAGGAAGGTGCTTCTATGGGGATGATGCAGATACTTGGAGCTGCTGCTGCTACAGAGGTGATCTCTCGAAAGGATCCTGAGAGGAATAAGTTGGAGTATGTTCGGATGAAGGTTGGAGATGTTGATATACTCACTATGGTAGATAGTCGGGCTTCTCACAACTTCATGGGTGAAGATACTGCGAGAAGGATTGGGCTGAAATATGTACCTATCAAGGCACATATGAAGACAGTGAATTCTCCTCCGGATGAAGTTCTTGGTGTAGCTGAACAGGTGGACACAACACTTTGGTGAATGGACCGAGAGGTGGACTTCACTATAGTGCGGATTGATGACTATGAGGCTGTGCTAGGGATGGAATTTATGAAACAATATGATGCTATGATTGTTCCACATTTGAAGAAGCTGTACATTTATGATGGAAGGGAAGATGTACCCATTGGTGTGCCTACCTTTGGTGTGACTAGGCCTGATTGTAAATTGGCAGTGATGCAAATGGGGGATGAGAAGAGATTGGGTGACATGAGTAAGCGGTTGTCCATGGTTGAGACAAAGCTTACCGAGTAGTGATTGGTCATCAAAACACTTTCAGATAGTATCTTGGACTTGACAAGAAGGCTAGAAGTGGTTGAGGATGAGGATGATGATGAGGAGTTATATGTGAGGCCGGATGTTCGAGAGGAGGACCGGGTCACTTATCTACAAAGGATGGAGGTTGAGAATCTTGATAGATGGATTGAGATGATTAGTGAGGGTGATCCTTCCAGCTCTAACCCCTCTACATCTTCTTAGATGGACAAGAAGATGGGGCTCATTGTTAGCTGCTCATGGCAGTGAGTCCTTAAAGCAGTTGAGCAGGTATGATGGTGCAGGGAGGGCTTGGCATCAAGCATCATGACATGTTGCAGATGAGATGAGGGCTACTTCATGGACCTGAGCATGGGTTTATTCTTGATGAGTTCAGGATGTGGCAGATGTTTTGAGAAACAACTGATGATGACATGAGGATGTTCACTCTCCTGATTTGAGCGTGATGGTTGGATTAGCTACCCAACTAGTTCAGACATGGGGGGCATGCAGTGGGCAGAGATGTGTTAGCATTGTGTTGGAGTATCATGGCAGTGGTTCACATAGGACACATGATGGAGAGAGGTGTTCTCTTAGAGCACTTCACAGTTTATGGAGATGAGATGTTGGCACATGGTTGAGGTGTGTTAGCACTTGTTGATGTATCATGAGCAGTTTTGCACATGATGGAGTTGGTGACATGATGGAGTTGACACATTGTTGCAGTGGACATGTAGCTTGAGTTGGAGCGACCAGCCTTCCACGGTGGAGAGCAGCATGGATAGATTGTGGCAGGTGGTCGATGGTCATGGACATCTGATATATGACATACCTTGGTATGGACTATCTTGGTAGCAGTTGGTTGCTGAGATGAGACATGGTGGAGATTGAGTCCTACATATGTTGCAGGGATGTTTTCCATATGTGAGGAGAGTTGACATCATGGATTGATACTTGGAGGATGGTATGTTGTCAAGGACGACAACGACTTCAGGTGGAGGAGGATGTAACGCCTTCTTGATTGTGCTACGGGTGGGCACCGGACGACCGGGCGCGCACGCACGATGGGCATGTGACGGTGTGATGGGCGGGTGCGACCAACCGGGGGAACGACGGAAGTGCGGAAGAAATGTGACAAAACTATGCGACAAAAGGAGGAGCGACTTGCGACACTTAACAAATGGCGTGGAAATGAAGGAGGTTTATACCCGATGTGCTTGGGCATGTTTAGTGGGCTGGCCGACGGTTCCATGGGCGTATGTTGGGGTGTGCAAGCCACATGTTAGGGGGTCGGCTAGGCAAGCCACCACCCTTCAACCAAGCGTATATATGGATAGCGCTTGGCGTTCATTTGGCAATCAATCAACTCAACACATATCTCTTGGAACTTCGCATAAGGCAAGAGGAAGTGCGCGAAAAGGGAGGAGTGTGCATAGCTCATGCGCATTACTTGGTGAAGCTGCATACTTGGTATTTCTTGTGGATTGTCGAAGGTTGGCAAGGTGTGCCAGATGTTGGTTGCAAATTTGTGCAGGACTTGAGGTGGAGTTCTTGGTGTCTCGGGTGAGCACCCTCCTACCGTGCAAAATTGGCACGAATGTTGTAAAGGCAGGATTATGCCTCGGTTGTAAAATTGACTAAGTATAGACTTGGAGTTTTTCCAAGTATACTTGATGATTGTATTATTGAAAGACTGATATAATATATTGTTGGGCAGACTTGTTCGGGAGTTGCCCCTCCCCTTTATATCGTGTAATTGTTGTTCTCTTTTATAACTGTGGATAATGAATAAGTATGGGTGTTCATTGATATAAAGGTTAACTAATATTATAATTGGTTGAGAAGCACAAACTAAGTACACGGTTGTGAATTAGGCGTAGTCCATGTGCACAAGTATCGTTAAAAAGAAAGTGTTCGATGGTGCCTCACCTCACCGGCACGGTTGGAAGACTACCGTAGGCTTGGGGGTGTGACAAGACTAGTCCCTTAAGATCCGAGGGATGTAGGGACAATCTTGGTGATAGTGGTCTCCATTACAAATGACGCAAGGAGATTTAAGTTTTGACTGTGCGGTGTGTGAATATTTGCTAGACGATACTTGGTTGCTCCCTTTCGATTTTGGTTCCTTTTTCTTCTTTTCCTTTTTCTCTTTCTACTTCTTCTTCTTCTTAGTTACTTGACTTTTAGCTTTATCATCTTTATCAAGTGAAGAGGAAAGAGGAGAGGGAGAATCAGATGAAGTAGAAGGTTGGGAGACAACTCTAGTGTCGTCTAGTTGCTGATTAGACTGTTCAGGAATTACAAGATTCTGAACAATAGCAGTAGAGAAGAGCCAGACCAGCAAACCAATTGTCAATCCTGGAAGTGACAAAGTGGCCATATGGGGTGGACCAACATCTCCCCAAGAGGAGAAGGGACTAGGATTTCCTTCACGAGGAAATCCTTGGTTGGTAGACTCCATTTTTCTCAACCTGAAGATCTACGGGGGGAATTCGTGACGTTATTCAAATTAAAATACACTTTTTAGACGCTTGGACACAACTTGTTTTTTCAATTTTAAAGAGTCAAGAAAAAACAAAAGATGACTCTAGTCGCCTTCGATTTTTATTGAGCTTGAAGTGACAAGCGCTCAAAGGACCTTTTCCTTTAAGGATTCTGAAAAGGATCAAAATGGACTTCTCTGGAGAACTAGGCAGAGAGGATTACCAAACCAATCGTAAAACTGCAGAATACTTTTTACGGTACGGTAGTCAATCTTCCCAAATGTTGTGTTCAGTGAATTATGATTGATAGGGCGGTAGACACGGCTTCCTAAGGATAAAGGATGTACCTATTGTGGTCTCCCAATATATACGCGACGGTACATGGGAGCACAAGTCCGTACTGGCACTTGTCGTCTCAAAGTGGAGGAATCACCCAACCAGCACTGAAAGCAATAGTTACCAGGCTTTACGACGCCGGAATACGTCTCTAGCCTAAACCTCTAGATGTTGTGCGTTAAGTTCCAAAGCGTTGTTAGATTCATTGGATTTATTTTAAGTTGATCTTGCTTAACAGTTTGCCTTTCAGGTTCACCACGTGATTTATGTATAATTCCTAAAATGCAGTCTAAGATGATAAACAAACGTTTGTTCTTCTTTCAGCAATGAAAATCCTAGCTACTAAAGGGAAGAAAGTCAAGTATCTTTTTTTCACAGAGCACAAAGCACACACTAAAATGCACAGTCCTAAATCAAGCCAAGCATTCAAAATGCAAATGCACCAGCATTTATTTGTTTTTCAGCTCTCTTAATGTGCAAATGACGTTAAGAAAGCTATGTGCAAAACTGAATTACTTTTAAAGTGACAGTACTCAACAAAATTCTTTTTCAAAACAAAGTGAAAGCAAGAGAGACACTTTACGATTTTGAAATGGAAATTGCTTTTCGACACTTTAAAACTAATAATTCAAATCCTATGCAAAAATAACTGTATAATCGACTATCCAAAATAATGGAATTGCTTTCTATAACTGAAAATGACAGCTACGACACTTTCAGATCTAGAGGCGACAGTTCGACTATGCTACTTTTTGCAAAAGAGAACTAAAACGATGCACAATACATAAAAGTGTTTATAGTTATTTGCACTAAGGAGGCGGAATAATGCCAGAGAAGGGGGTTTTCACAAAAGCACACTGACTATAGACAGCAAAACTCATCAATAAGACTTAAACCAGTGAGAAAAAATCCACAGTCGGAGGGTAAGATTAATCCTCCTTGACCATCACACCTGTTACACAGTGAACTCAGTATGCAGTGCACCTACTGCACTCGGGAAGTGCGATGCATACAGGCTGCCTTGAAGGCAGGGTACGATGGTAGCAGTGCGAGACTTTGAACGAGATTTCACTCACAGTTTACAATCTAGTTCAGGTATTTAGGCTGAATAAGTAAAGATCAGTGTATGTAAAACACAGGGGTGATTTAAGAGGTTACTAGAGCCACCACTCAGGGCAATTAGATTGCTTGTAGATCTATTGTTTAATTCATAAACAAAACATGGAGATTGACTGAAGCGGCATTGATCTACTTTGCATTTGTATGACAAATGCAGTTCAAAGGCTAGCTGGCTTGACTTAAGGTTCCGTCTGTATGTTTATAAAAGAAACAAGGATAGATAGGCTAACAAGTAATGTAGTCTCTCCCCAGTGGAGTCGCCATTTTGTTATACGGGAATAGTGTCCACTCGGATGCTGCTATTCCCACTAAGATGGGTGGATATCTTAGAAAAAACCAATTAAAGTCTACTATTGATTCCTTTTATGAAAATAGATGAGAGGATAACCAAGAGGGCCAACCTGAGTCTTGCGCTCGATTTCCTCTCCTTCTTGATAGAGTTTTTCCGCTTCTTCTTTGTCTGCCCAGCTTCAAAAGGACCTGTGGAATCATAGCAACATACTACTATGCAAGAAACAAGGATCTAGATTCATAAATAATGCAGGATCAGATGTGCATTAACCATATACATGCATATATAAACAAGTACACAAGAATATGGAAGGAAACAAGAATAGCTTTATTCAAATGGAAAGTAGCAAGAAGATTACAACCATGTGCTCTGACCCAGCATCATCCTCCAGCTAAGAAGCCCTTCTTCACCTCAAGCAAAGCTAGATCACCCAACACTGTGAATGTACACCAGAATACCAACATAACTTCTCTATAAGATACAAAATTCCAACCTCCGGATCTCTATGATGAGGGATCCATATATAGATGATTACAGAGAGGTGAGTCATCTTTTGGGATCTTGATTAGTGTCCTCTCTCTGATAGTTCCTGCTCCCACTTGGAGAATGATGATCTCTTACTCATCTTTGGTCGAAAATGGAGTGGCAAGTGTCAGAGGGGAAGCTTCTGGAAGATTCCATGATCTTCGACCTCGCATTTTTGTCCCTGCCATTTGTCCATTCTTGACCATCACACCCTACAGAGGAGCAAATCAATATGCATCGCACCCTGTACATTGGGAAGGTGATATGCATAGCACCCTCTGCATTGAGCTTTCAGTATGGTCCAGTTTTGACCATTTATGAGCAGTTTTCACTGGAGAACTTCTGGGAGATGATGTAATCAGTTGACCTTGTTCCTTTAGGCAGTGAAGCAACACTTTTAGGGACTTAAGAGCCTTCAGTTTATGGACATTTGTGATTGGGGTTGAAGTTCCCAAAAATGTCTATAACAGTTGCCCCCTAAAGCATGAGGTTGTTAATCTTTTTTGATGTTGGGTGAATTGTTTTACTATGAGGATCTGAAGTTTTTATGAGCTGGGAGGCAACCTATAATAAGATACAATACAATACATTATTTGACAACATTTTTTCATGATCTAGCTGAGGTGGGCATTCCCATGCTCAGCTTTATAAACTCATTTTCATGTACATAGGACAAACGATCATCTGTGTGAAAGACTAATGATATGGACACATCATCCTTTGATTTGGATGATCATCTGATCGGCAATGATGTACACTGGATGTTTTTATATTTCTGAATATATCGCAGCCCAGATGGATGAAACTAGATCTGGGGTCTTCAAAACGCATTCAATCTTCACTCGAAGTACAAATCGATCCATGTGAAAAATGTTCTGGAGTCGAACATGGAAAGACATCGCCTGATTACCAGCCAATGATGTAAGTTGTTAACAGGCGCGAGAGGAATCGCCAATAATGACAATGACCCTCAAGGTACTACAGTACAATTCACGTGGTGTGAAAAAGGACTTGGCGTCAAACACCACGTAAAATCTCTCGGTCGAAGGTCATTGATGTAAACCTATCGCCGAAAGTGAGAAACTTGCCATTGAGGCATGCAAGCTTCAAAGTACTGAAAGGGTTGTTTGTAAGTAAACTTCTTGGATAATGAGCTGATGTTGACAAGAAGTGACCCGTTGCAGGAGGGCCTTAATGAATCCCACATCAACGACATGGAACGAAGCAAATGATTTTGGAGGTGAAAACAAACTGATGATACAAGGTTTAGGGTGGCGGTCATGAAGGAATGAAGCATGAATGTATTGCAGTGGGTGAGACACAGGTGAATTGTCTGAATGACTTCTCTTGAAAATATCGGCGACACTGATGATGGATTGGTAGCGTTAACCCCAAAGATCGATGGTGTGATGGACCAATGGTGAAGACCAGTGAACGGAACAACCCAACCCAGCATGGATGTGGAAGGAAAGTGTCATGTTCAAGAGCGACTTGCTACCAATAAAGTTTCTTCTTGTTTTCTTCCCAATTTTCCC
>APFE030115169.1:81815-139145 GCA_000404065.3 Pinus taeda | reverse complement strand
GGGATCTTTATTAGTGTCTTCTCTCTGATAGTTCCTACTTCCACTTGGAGAATGATGATCTCTTACTCATCCCTGGTAGAAAATGGAGTGGAAAGTGTCAGAGGGGAAGCTTCTGGAAGATTCCATGATCTTCCACCTCGCATTTTGTCTCTGCCATTTGTCCATCCCCGACCATCACACCCTACATAGGAGAAAATCAGTATGCATTGCACCCTATACATTTGGAAGGTGATATGCATGCACCCTCTACATTGAGCTTCCAGTATGGTCCATTTTTGACCATTAATGAGCAGTTTCCTGTGGAGAACTTCTAGGAGATGACGTAATCAATTGACCTTGTTCCTTTACGCAGTGAAGCGACACTTTTAGGGACTTAAGAACCCTCAGTTTATGGACATTTGTGATTGGGGTTGAAGTGCCTAAAAATGTCTATAACAGGTGTTGAAGATTCACCCCCTCTTATTATAAATAGAACCTCATAAGTCATGTAACAGGATTTTGGGAGCCAAGCTATTGGCTAGGATTAGGCTTAGAAGGAGCTTGTGAGTATTGTGAAGAACCGTAGCTTCTCCATAGTGTAGAGTGAGTACACTTCTTTGGAGGACCAGGTGTTCTTGACTTTAATGTTCCACCACTGGGGCTAGTGGTCCATCAATTGTGTGTATGAATGGAACTTTCACTCATACTAATAAAATTAGAATGGGCATACTTTCATGCATGTGTTTTGAATATAGTAGGACTATTCTTGTTGTATTTGCAAAGTATTTTATTTAATTTATGCTTATGCTTATGAACTATTTCATTTGCATTTGTATGAATCTTGTTGAATGCATGTTTTTGTATTAATTCATCATTTTAACTTGTGGACTATTTTGCATCTTAGTTTGTGATGTCGTTACGCTAGTGTGTTCCTTTGAAGTTGCGTACTATTACAAGCTTCCAAGGGGCACACTTCCTTTCCCCTTCATGTGTTTGAACCTGCATGCATCACACTTAACTTTGCGCAAGGTCACACTCTTACTCTCACCCCAACTTATCATACTTCACTCTACATGTTTTTGCATTTAAGGCGTCACATTACCACCGACTGCTAGGAATCTTACTCCAAATGGTGTGTGGTCTAATTTGGACTTCATATTGGGGAGATCCCCTGAATGCTGGCTGGTCGAACAACATCAACATTTTCAGTGCTAGAAGAAGGGTCAGATGACAAGCTGAGCCCTTGAAGTCTGTTTTCAATTTCTGCACTCATTTGATGACTTCTTCCATAATCATAATCCCAACGTGTTTTTCTAGAAACAGAAGACTGAAAGTGTTGGCGAGTATTAGAGATGACTTTTCAACTCTCAAATTCAATGGCAAGGGTGAAACAACCATATTTGAGCATACTGCTCATTTTCTTGATTTCTGCACGAAGCACAACATCCACTGTGAGGATGTTTTCTATAGCTTGTTCATTCTCACGTTTGAAGGGTACGTAAGGGGATGGTGTCCCACATTTCCTGATGCCTCCATACACTCTTTCGAACATATTATCACTGAATTGTTCCATGCTTTTAATATGTATGACTATAAACATTTGTGCAAGAAACTTTTGGATTTGCGAAAATCACTTAATGAATCACTGCATCATTTTCACAATCGTTTCATGCATTTTTGTTTTGAATTTGTGAAATATGAAGATGATTGGAAGTTATTGATAGGAATATTTCAATATCTTGTTCACATTTCATAAATCCCACATGAAATTGAATCTTTTGAACCTCTCCCAATAAACCTTGATGTTAGAGCTTCTAAATCTGCAATGGATGAGGTTTTTTTTCCAAGTGACCCTTCATCCCCTTCTCATCAAACATCTCTAGTTCCACGGATTGAGGTGGGAGAAGTTGAGAATTCATTTGTTGATCTCCCACCATCTTCTACCACCCCACATACTCATTATATTAGCATAGGTTTGGACTGTGAGTTTGATTGTTATGAGGAAGTGTTATCTTCTCATCCTCCATCCTTTGATCCCTCTGATCCTATGGATTTTGATGTGTTGTGTTCACCTGTTTTAAATCTCTCTTGTCACGTTCACTATGATCAAGAACTGGATGGAGTTGGTGTTGAACAAGCAACCTCTAGTATCATTTTGGATGAGTATGTGTGGGAGTCTAAACAAGAATCTATGGTGAAGTATGACCTTCGTTTGTCTGCACCTCTTCCACATTATCTTGACATTTTCCCCAATTTTGTCATTCCTATTGAATCTTGTGAAAATCTAGTTTATGTTGATGTTACTACTTTCAATCATTCTTTGAACATGTGGAATGCCAATTTTTCATCTGAATGTGGAGAGGATAAATATTTTCTTCTTGATCATCCCAATCTCTCATCTTATATTTTTAGAAATATAGAGGGTGAAATTTCTCATTCTCCATCATCCCCTCTTTAAGATTCAACAGATCATGAGGATGCCTCTGTTTGTAATGTTGAACTTTCTTGTGATATTTTCATTGATTAATGAGATCATGATTCTAATTTTTCAACTATTGATCTTACTAAGCCATTGATATTTGATGATCCATGTTCTGATGAATTGGAACGTCCTCAATTTATCAAGGCACTTTAGCCCGATCTGATGGCTATGTTAGGTTCTTGGTAGTCTTCAGGTTAGTTTCATTTCTAATTAGAAATGTGTCGAATCTTTCTAGGCTCCTCATCACTCTCTTATACACATTGAAAATAAATATATTTTTCAAATCCTTCATCCTCCATCTGTATCACACGATCCTATCTCTCAGTAATTGGAGTCATATGTTGTAAGAATGGTTGCAAAGTGAAAATTTTATTCTTTCTTAATGTTCACTCTTCTTCCTAGTTCGAAATTTTGTGCTTGCATGTCTTTGACTCACATTGTGTTTAAAAACCATGGTACATCCACAAAGGGTATTTCATGCGCTTTTCGTTTTTACTTTTCTGCATGTTCATTCAAACTTCTTACTTTTTTGTTTGTATTGTCTTATATTTCTTGTTATGCTTGTATATCTTTCTTGACGTGCATTCCTTTGCCTACATAGGCCAGCCAATGCACTGGTGGTTGCATTGAAAGTATCACTTTATGTAAGTTATGTCTATGCTCTGTTTAGGTTAGGAGTAGGAGTAGTTTTTATTTTTTATTTTGTTTCTTTGAATTGATTTCTTTCACTTTCACTCTACTTCTTTCTGTCCATTTGTTTTCTTTTTAGGTATAGGATAGTTTTCACGTGAGACTGTGTTTTGCTTCTCAGACAAGCTCGGTAAAATCCAAGAGGATGTTATACTGCTATCAACACTTACTTATCTATCTATTCCCTCTCTTTATGTGAATCTTGCATTTCGTTTAGTCGATGATACTCTAATGGAAAATATGTTCCTTTGGGAGAGATTCATAGTGAAATCATTATGCTTGCACTCTTAGCTAGCGCCACATACTCTAATCAATCTTGTGTTTTCAGTTAATCCTTGTGAACTAAGTCGAGTAGAGTAAGGAGGCGAGGAAAACCTTAACAAGTATGTTATAGGTGTATATAAACATCCTTCTCTGATGGGGAAACCTCTTCTGGTCTCAATAAGTCAGGATCCCTCTTTTGCCCCATGAAATAAATAAGTGGCTATGCACGGTTCTTTGAACAAATAAAAAATGAAAAATGAAATAAAGGGAGAAAGAAGAGAAAGTCTTCCTACATAGAGAGGTGAAGCAAGCAACTTCGTCGGGGTACTGTCCAGGCTCGCTGGCAGTGGAGAATTTTTTTTTTCTTGAATTGACTTCGTCGGGGTACTATCTAGGCCTGCTGGCAATGGAACAACACCAGAGATTAAAAATAAGACTCTGACAATCTCTTTTACTTATCCATTTATATAGTCCTCATCCCCAATCGAAACAACTCAGTTTGACTTGGCTTCATATGTTTTTTGCCGATGAAGAGAATGGTAGGGACTATATCTTTAACTCAAGCTAAGTCAATGCATTATCTAATCCTCACTAATTTCTAATAGGAAATTTAAATTAGTTTTCAATATCCATTAATTCATTGTTTTAGTCAATGCATTATCCAATCACCGTTAATTTCTTAGGATGTAGAATCGAATTGGGTTTGATTGACGTGAGGCAATGATAGTGGAATATTGTACATAGTGTTCAATTTTTTCCACCATTTTTCCCATTGAATAAATAATTTGAGCACTCTACATAGTATTTGAACTTTTTGAGCTAATAGTAGGTTATTTCTTCCTACAAAAAGAAACCCATATCTTCATTTATATAAGGAGAATACATTTTATATATACACATCATGTGTGTGTATTCATCATGGATCTTCCCCAATCCCTGTATGGAAAAAACTGTCAAAAATGTTCGTTGTCTATATACATGATACTTACATTTTGAATGTTGGATCAAGTAACATATATGAAATATATGTTCATATTTAAAAAAAAAAATAAGAGAAAGTTCATACAAAGTTTAGATATAATAAATACATACAAAACAATACAGTGCAACAATGATAAACGACATATAAAAGACAAGTTAGGAAATATCAGTTATAGCATGTCCATCCATATAGGTCTTTTGAAATAACTAGAAGTATTCATCTCCTCGATACTCATTTTCCAGCCATAGTCCTGGATCCAAGCGAAGGCCTTCCTTAGAAATACCATTAATGATCATGTTCCCATCCCTATATACATGGCAACATGTGAAATAAGTGTGTAGGTTTTCTGTTCTTTGAATATCCTCTACAATATGAACAAGCATGATATTCCTACAACATTGAGCAATATTAACCGAATTGATAACTAACAAGAAGTCACTGAAGCACTGAATTGTAACTACTCTTTGTAAAAGAAAATACATAGTTTCTACAACTCGTTTATTTCTTGCTTGAAGTTTTTTGTTGTGAATTTGATCTATGGATATGAATTGAATGAATTAATGAATATAATGTTGTAATACTAAAACATTGTAATGGTTTGAAGAATAATTTGGTTTATTCTCATTCTAAACAAAATGCCTCCAGGTAGTGCTCTTGCTAAGACACCCATGGAATTCCCTAAGGGAAATAAACCTATAGAACAAATGAATTCTTTGTAACAGACACCTATTATGATAGAAATATATTCAAAAGAATAAATTTTAGATATGTAGACACTTCAACCAAAGGTGGAACAACCAAAACCTATTTTCAAAGACATTGAAGCCATCGTAAGTGCTCAAAACCCTTATCCATGATGAGGAGAGGTGTATCAAAGGTTTCACATAGAAGAGTGCCTTTACATAATACCTCATATTGACCTTTATTTTTGTAAGTAAAAGCTTTATAGTATATATGGAAAAAAATTACATTCTTGAGAGCTATGTGGCTCTGCAAAATCTAGCCATGATCATGTCCTAGAGGCTGAAAAATAGAGAAAAAGATAAAATCGAGAGGAGGTCTCTACCCATTAAGGAGAAACTATAGGTCCTCCTCAATATTACAAAACCATAAAACCACATTACAATGGGAAACTAGAATGAGGTTACAAAAGGAAACATGGGAAAAAAGAAAAAATACAAGAAAGCATAGGAGCATTGTGGCCATGAGGAGGGATACATTATAATTCATGCAAGGCGCAATTAGCACCCGAGAGGGACTTCCTCTACCATGGGACAAAGTCTATAGTAATCAATTTCATTGGGAAGAGGGTGCACAATTGGAGCTAGTTGACTAGAAGATTCTAGCTATGTTGAGAGTTTATAGAGAATTAGGGGAATTTTGAGGTCTAAAATGGGCCTCCTACGAAAAATGTACAACCAAAATAAACATTATAAGAACCAATAGGATTCAAGATGATGATGTCAACCATGGGGGATGATTCACCATTTTTGGAGTAAAAAAGTAAAAAGATTAAAAATTAATAAAATAATAAAACTACTTTTTCAACTTGTATTTTAAACTTATATCCTTAAAGTTTCACTCAAATTTCAAGTAGGAGTACTCATTAGATGCAAAATTTAATTCATCATCCAAAGAGTACCCATGTTGCATACTCTTGATGGGCCCTACTACACGAAAAATGAAAAATACATGAAAAAACATTATTGCAATCATGTTTTTTTTATGTATTTCTCATTTTTCATGTATCAAGGTCCATCAAAAGTATGCAACATGGGTACTCCTTGGGTGAGGAATCAAATTCTACATCTAATGTGTGTTTCCTATTGAAATTTGAGTAAACCCATAGGGACATAAGTTGAAAATACAAGTTCAAAAATAGTTTTTTTTTCTTTTTTCCCCTCTAAAATTTGATGATGTAATCTAATATTATTTTATTTTTTCCACTACTATTTTATAATTTCCTTAGGAGGCCCATTTTAGACCTCAAAGTTCTCTTAATCTGAGACGAGACCCTTGGACTGTTGTGGTGACTAATTTTGTTGTTGCTGGAGAGACCCATTTCAACTTGAGATTCATTAGGTTCATTGCAGGGCTTGTGACACTTTGGCAAGGGGTTGTGATTTCGGTCATGCGGCATTGTTGTTTAAGCTAGAGACAGTTGGGGATAATCTACAATTGTTTCTAATGAGGGTGACATTGAGCCTTGAAGTTGCATTCCCAAAATCTCGATAATGTGTTGGTAGGCTTCTTTGGCATGTTACGAATGGAATTCCATGTCCAATACATTACATTTCAATAGAACATTCAAGTCCTCTTGATCTCTAAAGTGACAACAAAGGAGGTTTTTCATAGCCCAAATATTATTTCTTGTCACCCCAAATTATTTTGCCTCCATGTCTACAACCTTCAACAAAAATGGTGGGGGATGTTGCAATAAAAATGATCCATCTCCTTTCCCATGCCTAGGTTGGATGGGATGTCTTCCTCTTCCATGGCCTCCTCTACATGGGCAACCCCATTGGCCCACCATGGTTTCTTTTGATTTGGCCTTCGCAATACTCACCATAATTTATGCTATAGAGATTAGCTCCCAAATCCTTAACCAAATTTCTAACTCCCACCTACTTTATAACATAACAACATATTGTTGTGATGTGAATATGTGTGTCTCAGGGGTATTTTAATATAAGTTGTATGTCCTCTCACCAAGAGGCAAGAGAAGCGTACCAACTTGTAGCCTATCATGAATGTTAGGAGATGGTGGGTTGGTCACCATCTTCATTTCACAATCCCAATGTGCACTGGAAGATGAGCCCATGGCACCATCAAAGGCCTAATATGTGAGAGCTATGGAGGGTATTCATGAATTTAGTTAATGTGCTCGATCTAGTGTCCATCACCTAAATCTAGGGTTAATACCTAGCCATGTATATGTTTTCCTATAAGCCATATCTATTCCTAGATCATGGATGTTATCCATAGTAAAAAAAAAATCACAAGATTAAACCTAAGTAGACATATCTCAAATCCCCTCCTTCATGTATATTATCAAGCTCTTAAGGAGAATAAGATACATTATACAAAAAATTGTGATCAATTCTCCCCTTGGTTAGTGGTAGTATTGTTGATATTTCATATGGTAAAAAAAAAATTGACCCCAAAAGGAATATGGATAAGTTGCATAGGGGTCATATCCTAGTGATGTGGATGAAATTTGACGAGGTCTTAGGGGTTTTACTCTTGAAAATCACAACTCAAATACAAATTTTAAATTACATGCTTCTTTCCTAACCTGAATTAAGGCACAAGCCTTTGAATAGAGTTGTTAGGTCCATATACTAATAGTGTAACCCCTTATTGTTATAGTGCAACCCCATTATTGTATTATTGTGTCCATATATTCCCCATGTTGTTATTATTATGCCCCATAGAAGCCCACTATTGGTATTGTTGTGCCCCTACAATATTATTGTTATGTAGGCTCTAATTATATTGGGACCCCTTAGACTCGTATATATAGAAAGAAGGTATTTTCATTTGTATCATCCAAGAATTTTCAATTTGTGTAATGTAAAGGAGGTTTCCCCATCGAAGAGGTTGATTTTGAAGTCATTTATATATATTTTCTATCTTTTTGTGAGTTGGTTTCAGAACATTTGGTATCAGAGCTTTGGATTCTAGGGTTTCACTGCTCCAAACAGGTCATCATGGAATTTTCACTATAACGTTTGCACTAGGAAGTTCGGAAGCTACAAGAAAAACCCATTTGAGCTTAAATGGTTATGAACCTAGGGTTTGAATTTCAGATCTTGTCTCACTATATTGTAGAGATATGATCTAAGGAAATTAGGGTTTTTGCAAGCTCCAAAATTTCATCTCAAGCAAGTCATCGTGGAATTTTCACTATAATTTGTTTTATATGACGGTTCAGACTTTGAAATTAAAAATAATTTGATCCAAAATCGTGGTGAAGCTTGACCCAAATTTCAAATTTTGTTTTGCTATATTTTCATAGATAAGGTCCAAGACATTTAGGGTTTTTGCAGGCCCCCTAATTACATCCCAAACAGGTGACCTTGGTATCATCATAACTTTCTCTCTGAGCATCAGATTATGTTTTTGTAAGAATGTATAGAAAGAGGATGGACTTTAATTTTCTCTATATTTGTTTCAGGTTCAAATGTCGAAACATTCAAACGTGGCACTTTGTACAAGTTCTCTCTACCGACAAAGTATATAATCAGGTCATCTTGAGAGATTGGGCATAGCTCTTTCATGGGGAATCTAATTTCGATGATACTGGTGGCATTGGAAAGAGGATGTAGAGGGCTAATGCAAGTTTCAATTTCATACCTTGGAGATCGGAAATTTTAGAGATACAATAAATTTAAGAACAAGTTGCTAAAAACAAGAAATAAAATGACTCAAATCAAGAAAATAAAAACACCTACTAAGCAAAATTGGATGGATGATTTGAAGAATGTGATTGAAGCTAACATAAATAGTTTTATATGTGCCATGGAATAAAATTTGAAGAAAGGCATGGAAGATTTGAAGAAATACGTGGAAGGTTTGTAGGGAGGTGGGATAAAACTGCTATAAGAAAGGCCTCCTAATGATGAAAAGGTAGTAGAGGAAACTCATGATGAGAAAAAAAAATGTTAATCATGATTTCATAGAATCTAACATTGGATTGAAGACCCACCATATTCCAAAGATTGATATGAGGAAGTTTGATGGCAAGGATCCCATAACATGGACACTGCAGATGGAGAAATATTTTCATCTACATGATGTGCAACTGTTACAAAAGGTATGTATTGAATCTATATATTTAGAACTGAATTAGTTTTTATGGTATAAAGGGCTTTGTTCTTGTAAACCACTTGTCACCTGGTCAATTTTCGCGAAGGAAATGATAGCACATTATGATGATACAAAGAGAAACACATTTTTTAGCTAATTGGTAAATCTAAAACAAAAGGGTTCAATGATGGAGCATATTGAGGACTTCCAAAAATTGAACATAATGGTAAAAGATATTCCAGAGGAGCATAGGATTGATGTGTTCATAGAAACTTTAAAGTATAACATCCAACATGAGGTTCACCTTCGGGACCCTGATTCATTGGAGAAGGCATTCAAGTTAGCAAGAAAAATGGAAAGAAAAATTATGGCAACAAGGAAGCATACCACTCACAGCTATAAAGATGGAAGTGTTGTTTCTCCTAGCCTTTCACCACCTATAAGGTTGACACTACAACAATTGGAAGAAAAAAAGAGAAAAAGGGCTTTGTTACAATTGTGAAATAAAATACACTAAAAGTCATAAGTGTGCTGAGAAGAAATTAATTTACATAGATGGGGAAGAGGAGAAAGAAAGGGAACAAGAAACATCAAAAGAAGAGGATATACACCAGGAACCAATCCCAGAGAAAGAAGAAATGAATCTGACCATATCTTGTAATGCATTGACATGAATTACCACTTCTCAAACTCTCAAGATAGAAGGGCATATCAAGAAGAAAAAGATAATAGTTTTGATTGATTCGAGTCATACCCATAATTTTATTCATTGTAAAATAGCCAAGGAATTGAATTACTTCATACATCTAGCACCAAAGTGTAAAGTAATGGTTGCAAATGGAGGAACCATAATTTGCTTTGGAGAGTTCCATAATATCAAGCTATCCATGGGAGAATATGTCTTGAAAAGTCCAATGCTTTCCATTCCAATGGTTGGTGCATATGTTGTACTAGGAGTCCAATGGCTACAATCTTTGGGTACGATAGCTTTTAATTTTCAAAAACTTTTCTTGAAATTTTTTGGCAAGGAAAGGAAGTTAAATTAAGGGGTATCGAAGGGAAAACGGGAAATATAATCACCTATAATAGCATGACAAAGCTTCTAAATAAATAAAAACAAGTCGTAGTTGCACAATTATGTTCACTAGACATTACCACATCGAAATCATCTATTTCAACAGATCTCCAAAACGTTTTGGACAATGATTCCGAGGTATTTGACACTCCCAAAAGACTCCCACCTATTTGTGATTATGATCATGCTATTCATTTGATTCCAGGAAGTGTTCCACCAAACATTGAAATTGAAATTGAACATATAGTTGCAAAAATGCAAGAGGTTGGTATAATTCAACCTAGTCAAAGTGCTTTCTCTGCTCCAGTGGTATTGGTACACAAGAATGATGGATCATGATGCATGTGTTTGTATTATAGGGAGCTCAACAAACTTACTATTAAAGATAAATTGCCCATTCCTATCATTGATGAATTATTGGATGAATTACATGGAGCAATTTACTTCAGCAAGTTGGATCTTCGTTCAGGATATCATCAAATCAAAATGAAGACTGACTACATTCCAAAAATAACATTTATAACTCATTATGAACTTTTCTTCATGCCTTTTGACCTTACCAATGCACCTTCTACATTTGAAGGTTTAATGAATTCCATTTTCAAACCCTTCATTAGAAAATTTGTGTTAGTATTTTTTTGATGATATACTAATCTACAGCGAGTCTTGGAAGGATCATGTTCAACATGTTGACAAGGTGCTCAAATTGTTGGAGCAGAAACAATTATATGCAAAAAGCTCCAAATGTTTCTTTGGAGTACAAGAGGTGGAATATTTGGGTACATAATTAGCTCATAGCTCATATTATCATCCATCATCCATCACATCATCTTTAAAATAAAATTCTAAGGGTCAAGCAATGGAAGATCACATCGATCATCAACAATAAGTTCTTAAACTCTTAAAGGATGACCTCAATTTGGTGCAAAATAGAATGAAACAACAGGCAGATCAACATTACAGTGAAAGAATTTTTGATGTAGGTGACTAGGTATTTCTATGACTGCAACCATACAAACAAATGTCCCTCAAGCAAGCTATGAAGGATGATAAATTATCACCAAAGTATTATGGTCCATACAAGGTGTTATAAAATATTGGTACTATGGCATGCAAATTGGAGCTTCCTGCATCTTCTCGAGTGTACCCAGTTCTCCATATTTTATGATTAAATAAGGTTATAGGTGAGAAGATCCCAGTTCAAACAATATTTTCAAAACTTGATGAGGAAGGAAAAATCATATTGAAACCTAAAGAAGTCAAAAAAATAAGAAATCGATCAATTTTAAAGTATCTCATCAACTCGAAGAACTTACCGCTTAAGATTCCACAAGGGAGGATGATAATTCTATACAGAAGCATCCATAACTACTAAAATGTTGAGGGCAACACTTTTTGAAGGAGAGGGGCATGTTCGGTCCATATACTGCTAGTGTAACCCCTTATTGTTGTTAGGATATTCCGACACAGGAAATAGTTAAGTATAACTTGGTCTAGTGTAGAGTTAGGTAAAGTGTGTTTCTTTACTATGTACTTTCGTAACTTACAATCTGACAGTCACGATATGTAGTGATCCGACGGTTCATTCCCTCCTCGGTATTACCGACACATGATCCATGGCTTAACACCCAATTGGTCCATGATCTCTATTTAAAGAGCATGGAGGGTCATTTGTAAGGTGACCATTCATGAGAGAAGCGTATGTAAACTTTCTTTCTTTTATTAATAAATTTCTTGAAGTGGCCACGTTGGCTCAGGTCATGGACTGGTTCCCTCTTTGAGGGTTTTAACCATGTCAAGAATATTGGTGTATTGATCTGTGATCTATTTGTGAGTGGTGTCCTTTGGTGTTCTATCTGAGGAACTTACCCTGTAAATTCCTACATCGGAGCTATTTAAGGGCCCCATTTGTTGATGATCCAAATCCAAAGTCGGTACAACTACATCCTACTGTCATGTCTTAGATCCACTGTTTCTGACCACTTTCGAGTCAAGAGGACTACTCTATTGTGTTAGGAGCATCTGTTCCCGTGAGAAACCACTTTCATTTCACACAAAAAGGTTTCTGGTAGCCCTAGCTACATCATTTTTAAGATCTGGAGGTATACAGTCTTTATTTGTAGTTTTAGTTATTCATCTCTCTATTTATTTTGGTTTATTTAGCTCTTTGTTTTTTAATTACCGGATCTATGTCTTTCATTTCTATGTATGCTCTTTTCCTTGTGACTCTGTGCGATCTGGGAAAATCGGAAATAGAAAGGAATGATTTTTCTCATGTGTATGCTCTTTTCTGCCGCACCTTAGTGTGATCTTGGAAAATCATAAACATTGAAGAAAATATTTAGGTTCTGGCGAAAGCTAACTTCAAGCCATAAGGTTTGGTTTTTTTTGTATGTCCATCTTGGGTTGTGTGGTTTTTTGTTTTGTAGAAAAAAAGAGTTTTTTTCAAGTAAGCACACACCCCAAAACTTCAATGAATCAAAATAAAAACCTTCCTCTTTTCCAAAAATTACTAACCTTTTAAACTAGCTCACTTGGTCCAAAGTTACTTTATGAAAATAGAGGTCTTGAGTTCAAGTATTTCTTTTTGTTGAGTTACTTTTTCAAAAAGCACATGTAACTTATGTTTTAAAATTACTTTATGTAAAAGTGTTCTCACCCATTATAAAAAGTGAGTCACTTATAATTCTAAAGTCTCTTTATCATTTATTTAAGTTACAATTTAGTGGGTAGTTCATAAAATACCATTGCAAAAGTGACTTTCACTTATTTATAAAAGTGGGTCGCATAATTTTTTTTAAAGTGAGTTAATTAGATTACATTTGGAAAGGGGGGGTGGGGGCCCGGGAGATTTTTTTTTTTTAAATATATTATCATTCACTTCTGCAAATTCATGCACTTCGACGACATCTTCAACAACTTTTCTTCAAAAAGCCATAACTTCTTCATCTGGAAGCCATTTTTAGATCCCTTTTTTTTTAATCAGCCTAATTTTTTGAGATCTTTCCATTGGAATACTTAGTTTCAACATTTGTAGCTTCAGTTTCTATTAAAATGGAAAGTCCATGCCAAGTTATTGTTGACAACACCAACTACTTCCAATAGTGGTCCTACAATGTGGATTTACTTAGAAGTAAAGGTCTTTACAAAATAGCCTCAGGCCAAGAAACTAAACCTAAAGATGAAGATAAGGCAGTAAAATGGGAAAATAGGCAAGATCAAGCACGTGGTTTGATAGGGTTGTCTATTTCTCTAGACATTAGATTCCATATCATAGAACTTGACACCCCTAATGAAACAATGAAATAGCTCACCAAAGTTTTTGGAATTAAAAATGAAATTAGAACACATCAACTCGAAAATGAGTTGCTTACATTGGACCCCAGTAATTTTTCTTCCATTTAAGATTTTTTGTCCAAGTTTAAGACCCTTAGACTTCTCTTGGAAGGTTTTAAGGTTAAGAAAGAAGATGGTAGCCTTATCTATTCCATTCTTACTAAGTTGGGACCAGCCTACTCTATGTTTATTTCCACCTTCCATTCTACTGGAAAAGCCATTATTTCTCAAGGACAAGACTACAAGTGTCCCTCTTTTGATGTCTTTTGTGATTCTTTAGTAAGAGAACAAGAAAAACTCTTACATTTTGGTCTTCTTAATCGTAGAAACTCTTCTAAGAAATCCTTAGCTGCCCAGCAACAACCAAATTCAAAGAATTCTAAGAAGCAATATCCTAAAAAGAATGGTCCTAAACCAAACAAGGGTACTAAGAAATTTCAGTCTCAAAATGAAAAATCATTTCAACAAAATGATAAGGAAAATAAAAACAAAGGGAAGAAGACTGATAGCCATTGCCACCTTTGTAAACGAGATGGTCATTTAGAATCCAAATCTTTAAGAAGATGGAAGCCTTGAAAGTAGCAATGAAAAAGCACAACATCCAATTTGGAACACTTTGCAACTTCAACTTCGTCTTTAAGAATAGGATTCTTGCATGTGGTTGTCAAGCATCTCAGTCTAGTTATGCACTAAATGTATCTTATTCTTTTTATTCTCATGATTGGATCATTGATTATGGAGCTTATTATCACATGGCCAAAAACAAAGCCATGTTTTCTTCTTATAGATCTCTTAGTGTTGTAGGGACTGGAATTGTTCATCTAGACAATGGTCAATTTAATGATGTATTATGTGTTCCAACTTTATCTTGCAAACTCCTATCTGTATATCAGATAACTCATTCAAGTGAAGGCAAAACTATTGAATTTTCACATCACGATGTTGTAGTTAATGACCTAAGAGATCCTAAATAGATTTTAGCTACTACCATTATTGATGATTCTACAAGGTTGTATAAGTTTAACAACTTTGGGTCATCAACTCTTCCCTCGGTATTTGTTGCTCATAATGATGAAGTGAGCAAACTTTGGCATGAGCAATTTGGTCACTTAAACTATCGCTCCCTTCAAAATCTATGTAAAGAAAATATGGTGACATGTCTTCCTATGGTATCTTGCAGAGATGGTGTTTGTTCTGAATGTGTACTTTGAAAACATCATCTGGATAGTTTTGAAAAACATGCCTCTTGGCATGCCTCAGCCCCTTTATAGCTTGTGCATAGTGATTTATGTGGTCCACTTCCAGTTGTTTCATTCTTTGGCTACAAGTATTTCTTAATTTTCATTGATGATTTCTCTAGATGCACTTGGGTATACTTTTTAAAACTCAAGAGTGAAGTATTTAACTTGTTCTTGGTCTTTAAGGTCTTCATTGAGAAACAATCTAGACATCAAATTCTTAAGATAAGATTTGATAATGGCATAGAATATGTTAGCAACAAATTGATCAACTTTTGCACTAAGCATGGAATTCAAATACTACATATTGTTCCATATACTCCACAACAAAATGGTGTAGCTGAAATGAAGAATCACGCCTTAAAGGAAATGGTTGATTGTATGCTTCAATCTAAAGGACTTAGCCTTAATTTTTGGGCAGAAGCAATTAACTATGCAAATTACATAGTAAATCACACTCCTACCAAGGTTTTAAAGAATATCACTCCAAAAGAAGGATGGAGCTCACTTAAACCAGATGTAAGTCACTTTCATGTTTTTGGAAGTGAAGCATGAGCCCATATTCCAGATGAGAAACATAAAGATTTAGAACTTAAGAGTGAAAAATGTATTTTTGTTGGATATTTTGAAGATGTCAAAGGATATATATGTATTCCACTTAAGTCAAAAAATGTTATCATTAGAATAGATGTAAAGTTTGTTGAAAATATATCAGCCTACGAGCCTAGTTCGGTAGATGTGCCACCTCTCTATATCCCTTCTACTTCCAAAAATATTTCTTCTTCAGATGATGACAGCAAGGACAAAAATCCTCCCCCACCTTCTCAGGATCCTCCTTCAGCTCCTTAGCGTCCAAAATGGATCTGTGCTACTGGGGATGCATTGGGTGCTCTTGCAGGTGATCCTATAGATCAACGATGTACATGTTCTCAGTTAAATAGAGCCTCTTCTTTACTGGCTCAAGCTTCAGCGAATTATGATCCTAACACCTTTGCAAAAGCTTCAGGCCATCTAGATTGGGACGCAGCTATGAATGAAGAATATTGTTCATTATTGGAAAATGATACATGGGATCTTGTTCTTCTTCCAAAGGGATGGAAACTTGTTAGATGCAAATGGGTTTACAAAACCAATTTTGGACTAGATGGAAAAGTTGATAAACATAAAGCTCGTCTTGTTGCTAATGATTTTTTACAAGTTGAAGGCATTGACTATACTAAAACCTTCTCCCTTGTTGACAAAATGATCTCTATCCACCTTGTTCTTTCCCTTGTTGCCTCTTTCAAATGGGAAGTCCATTAGATGGATGTTAAATCTGCCTTTCTTTGATACGTGGTTTAGCATCTGATTGGTCCATGATCTCTATTTAAAGATCATGGAGGGTCATTCGTAAGTTGACCATTCATGAGATAAGCTTATGTAAATTTTCTTTCTTTTATTAATAAATTGTCTGAAATGGTCACATTGGTTGAGACATATGAAGCATCCAACCATGGGAAGAATTATTCCATTGAGGAGGTTGATTCCTAAATGATTGGTAAGGAGCGATGACAAGCTAGTTTGGGTATTGCCATGGGGTAGTCATGAACCAAGATGAGGGACAAGGTGGGCACCAAGGTTGAGGGTGAAATTTTGAAGCCTAATTATTAAAATATTATGAAGAGTTATAATCTATACCTTACTGCCAAGGCCTTCATGTTGTTGGCCTCTTTTGGTTAATGAAGGATACAAACTCCACGCCCCCTTTCTGTTCCTTGGTCAAATATTTCAATAATGGAAAGGAAGGGCGTTCTCTAGTAAAGTTTTTTCCTTCAAAAAGTGCATGTATTTCTATATTAATAAGTGTAAGTGGACATTAATTTTGAGGGTGCCTTTTTGTGCACTTGGGACAAACTACAACGAATTCCCTTTCTACCTATTCTTACTTTATTTGGTTTACAATGTGTCCATTGACAAGGCTAGTGAGAGAAAAAAATGTGTTTTAATGTCTTCTAACATTTTCCCAATATCTTTGTAAGCACAGGTGAAGAAGTAGAAATTCCTACCAAGATTCTACCATATCTAGCTTTCTTCTTATTAGCCCTATAATGATTCTGGAAAATCTTCTTGATAGTAACATGATCTAATTAATAGATGTCCCCATTATCCAAGAGATTCAATATCTCCATCAAATATTCTCTTAGTCCTCTTAGTAGAACAAGTCTTAGAGGAGTTCTCCCACTTGGTTCTTGGGATAAACTCACAGAGTTGTTCTTACAAGAGGGAGAAAATGTGGTGCAAAAAGGAAATGGGTATGATAGAAAATCATTACAAGAATCATGATCAGAGGTTGCATACTTCTTAATCCAGTACATCACTTGTGAAGGTCGGTTTTCTGTTATTTTTAAATATCATTTTAAACTCCTAGCTAGACTCTGATTCTGCTAGTAACATGTTGTAAATATTCCCTTCTTCCCTTTGAGAAATTTAAAATTGATGGCCTAATTTGCACATCCAAGCGTTGAATGCTCTTAAAAATCATGTACTTGTTATATTTTTTGTAATACACTCCTTGTTACAGACCCCTGTAACTTGGTAGTGGCTTGTAGAATTATCAGAGGAAGAAGGTGCAGTTATGATGGTCGTAAGGCCAGAGAAGGAATTGCCCAAAGAAGAAGAAATGGAAAAAATGTCGGAGGAAGTGGAGGAGCAAGGGGATGAAGAAATGTAGGATCAACAAGATGAAATACGATACTTAGAAGAAACTTAGGGAGTAGAGACAGAGGTTTTTGGTGGCATGGGAACTGAAATTACTCCCCCTTTCTCCCCTCTTATGGCCTCTTTACAGAGAGGATCAAGGAAATTCCCCTCTCCTACCTCTACAGTTGTGGCAATAGAAGTTGGGCCATCAGAAATCCTTCATATTCTCATCCTCCTTCTGCATTATCTTGAAGATATCTTCTTTGATGTCCCAAGACTTACAGTAGTCCTGATATTTCTAAAGGAAATTTTTCTTCATATTATCCCATGTCGTGATAGAATTTTCTCCTAAGCCCATAAATCACGGCAATGTTCTTCCCTTCAAAGTAGCAGAGAATATCTTTAGTTTTTGAGTGTCTGAAACATAATCATACCCTCAATAAAAAACATCAAACTTGAAGAGAAATGTATCCAGATCTTCGAAAGAGAGGCCTTGAAAATTAGGTAGTGTTGTTAGAAGAATAGGCTTCATGAGTGTTGTTGAGTCTCAAAAATTTTCTTCCATTTTCATCCATATTTCCATCATATCATGACCATTTAGTCTTCATCTCATAATTGTCTAGCCCTAAAACCCTACATCAAGTAACCATATTCATGATCATATGGGTTAGAATCCTTATTTTCTAAAGTTATTTATTTTATGTATTTTAAGTGAATTTATGATTAAAAACTAGGAAATTAACAAGGTTTCATATATGTGTGTGTGTGTGTATGTATATATGTATATATACATATGTATATCTATATATATACATATGTATATCTATATGTGTGTGTATTTGTGTGTGTGTGTGTGTTACAAGTTTTGTGACATGTGTAGGTTTATTTGGAGGTTTTAGAAGGGTCTTACTTGTCCTCCCAAGCACAAATTTGAATTTCAACTAAGAGGTGGACCATATTCCAAGGAGAAAGATCATGGAGGTATTTATGGGTCATAGTATTTGTATCTAGTATTTAGGGATAAGTTGAGACAAGTGTGGATCTATAGATATTTAAGGGATCTACATTTATTGAGTAGATAACCCTAACTCATGTACAAATAAGAGGTGCATCCTCCAAAGGAAGCCAACAATTATCATTTATTCATTAACATCATATTTATGATTGTTCATTTAGCATGAATAATATCATTTTCTCCAAAATTATGAGTTATGAGTGTTTTTTGATTCATAAGGTGTGATAGTTGTTCATGTGTGCTTGTTGAGGAATTGAAGGATTCCCCATCAACTGCAATCTGCATACAATTGTAACATAATTTGATTTTTGTTATTTTCTTTCTACAAGTATGATTTACTTTCTGCAAGTATGATTTCATTTCCTAGATTTGATTTGATTGTCATTAAACTTCTTACTTACTAGTTATCCTAGTTTTCTTGCTTGATAACTAAATCACTAGTTGTTATTTACTGCTTTCTCCCTAGTTGTTATTTATTGCTTTCTCACTAGTTGTTATTTATTGCTTTCTAGATTATCATAGATTTGCCTCTTATAGTTGTTCATAGATTAGTTTGTTTTTGAATAGTTTAGAAAGGCCATGGCTTTCATTCATTCCTCCTTTAGAATTTAACTTCCATCCCTAGAATTTAATTCAGTTTGTTTACATGTGATTTCTTTTGCATTCTTCTTTAGTTATAGTTGTAATATGCATTTCCATTCTAAACAAAATTTCTACAATAGTTTCATCTGAGGTTCCATATATTTTGATTTGGTTCTAAGTTTATGAAACCCCCGGGTTGACAAATTAAATGAGAAGGATTTAATATACAATTAAATCACCGTACATTTTTAGCATTGTTGCTAGGGAAGAAAACTTATATGTAACTAAGTTAGGAGGATTTTTTAGGAAGAATTTTCATTTAAGGTCATTTCTAATTAGGGTTAACTACATTTAGGCCTTTTTATTTAACTTTATTTTCATTTTCATATAGAAAACATAAAAATAAAACACAAATCAAAAACCCCCATTCACTTTAAAAAAAACATTATAAACATCTAATTGCAACAAACAAGATGTGATAGAGCTTTGTGCTATGATAGTTGAAAAAGATAAAAAACCTAAAGATTATATTCAAATTTGGTCTCAACTAGTCATTAGGCTACAATTTTTAACATCAAATCTTCATGATCATGTCCAAGAATTCACTAGGGTTTATTTTTCAAACTTGGATATGATTTTACTCATGATCATTGGAAATTCTTTTATATTTAAGATAATGTTTCATTTCTTTTTCAATAGAATAGGATTAGCAAATAAAAACAAGTTTTTATGATTTTTAGGATAAGTTTACAGTTTTGTGGTGCAGTAAGAACCACCCATTTAAGAAAACTGTAGTAAAACAAATAATTGTGAACAAAGAGGACAAGTGAAGAATAAACAGCGATAATATAATTTCAGGAGTGAGATCGATTTTTTCATTCTATTTTCTAAATCTAAAATTTAAAAAAAAAAAAAAATAAATAAATAATTTAATGAAAATCTCGAGTATGCTCCATTCCTGTGCTTTCTGTGACCTATGACCTAAAAAATCAGAAAAATAAATAAAAATAAAATATAAAAAATAAATTAATTAAATAAATAATTAAGATAAAATTTAATTTGCTTATTTATATATATGTATATATATACTAAACCAAAAAAATAAAAATAAAAAAATTAAAAACCAAAATAAAATAAATACCAATTAAAATAATAATTAAAACAAAACAACAAAATCAAATAAAACAACACATGACAATTCAAAAAAACATTAAAAAAAACAAAAACGAGAAGGACCAAATAAAAATGGATTTGTCTATAATGCGACTTTTTGGAGATTCCGGTGATGGAATCCGGCGGAAGAAATGAGGTTAAATCTTGATTTTTAGCAGTTAAAATGGTTTTTTAACTGCATATTTGGATTCAGCAACCCTGAAAAAACCCCTAAGGACCCTTTCATTGTGCAGAAACTAGCTATCAAACTTGGGAATTCCAATAAATTTGCTACCGGATTTTGACTGGAAAAATCCGCCGAAAAAGCTTTCAAAAAATCTCATTATAGACAACTACAATAAAAATCATAAAAAAATATATATTAAACAAAATTATAAAGAATTATAAAAAAAATAAATAACAACCATGCCGACACAATGGAAAATTTTAAGACTCTAGAAAATTTGAAACAAATCGTACATGGAAAAGAAATATGACAAATGGCCCACATAGGTTTGGTCTTGTAGGTAGTGGACAATCTGTTAAATCGTTTGCCGAGCTGTGTACGTCACAGTCTCATCTTAACCAAGGGTAGTTCTTGTGTGCTGTAAAATTTTTCCTAAAAATTCGACCAGTGTAAAGCTAGTACGATACGATACCATTAAAGTTGTCAATTCGGCTACTCAAACAAACAAACTATGACAAAAAATTTACGTACATATAAGTGAAAAAAGCCAAGAGAAAACCCATAAAAATGGACGTCGAGGTTGTGTTATTGCGCGGGAAGACTATGAATTGCAGGTGAAATGCATGGTAGGGCTTCAGGGTTTAGAAAACCTGCAAAGAACACAATTAATCTAAATCCCGTTGAATTTTGTGCTTAGACGAATTGGTTAAATTGCAGTTTGTATCGCAGGTAATTCGGCGAACATGTGTGGATTTGGTTCAAGTCTATTAATTTGAATCTGAATAAAATACCTCCATGGCAATTCAATAATTTGAAAGTTCTAATACAATGATTGAAATGTTGATCGCATGGCAGATTTCATGTATCCATATCTTCATTGCTTGATTTGTGACTCAATTTCCGATTTTAAGCAGCAAAACTCGGCATACCCACTGCCTTCTTCCTCACCTTCGGCACAACTTTTTTGAGTTATTGGCCTTACAGAAGGAGGAACTCTTATATTGATTCATTGCTTAATCCATCTTTCATGAGTCTGAGAAAAGATCTTGATCAGAGGCGTAAATGACAGTAAAAAAAAATTGCATGGACAAAAGCTGGTTGGGGTTGTGCCAAATGGCTGGGTCTAGGTGATCTTTATGGGCCGCCTTTATCAGCTGCAGAGGAGTATTCACTTCATGCCAGACACCTTGCAAGGGAAAATTCTTTGAACCTCATAGCGATAGCAGAAATGAAGATAGTATATCGTGGTGATGTGGATAATGAGGGACGAGTAGTTATGGTTGTTGTTGGTGCTCATTGTTGTTACGATGTCTAGATCTGGAACACTTTGTTCTATATGTTGTCAAGATGATCGAACCATTTCGATGCAGAAGCTTTGAGACTTCTCGGTCATCATGGTAACTGAGTAATTATCATTTTCTGCTTCAACTGAATTAGGACAGGGAATGGCTGGAAAAACGTAGGAAATTGGCATAAGGCTTTCCTTTCGTTACTTTTCATGGGGCATTCTTAGTTAGACATCATTAGTGAGGTGAGGAATTTCTCAAACATATAACATTGATAGCAAGACCTAAAGCGCAACAACGCACAGAAAGACAGTTGGAGGCAACTCGGTTTCACTTTTCCTATAGAAAAATCAACATTTGGCAATGAGCTAATCCAAATTATTGAAATGGTAAAGCGAGATTTATCAATTTCAAAATCTATGAAGGCTCTTTGACTAAGCCAACCCCATCGTGTTACTGAGAATGGAAGCAATAGTAAGACCAAAACCTGAAGGAAGCTCTATTGGCGGTGAGAAAAAACTATAACTCATCAATGAAAATCCTAAAGAGAGTCGGTGAGTCGCCTTGAAATAGATTTCAGAAAATGCTTTCATTTAGCATTATTATTTAGAAACTTATGTCAGTTTTGTTGGTTCTGAGCATGCCTAAGGAAACTCTGAAAATATTTAAATGAACCAATGAATAGATTTACAAGCCTTTGAATTTCCTTATATTTATAATGCGTAAGTTGTGTATTGGTTTTGTCTAATTGTATTTCCAATTTTGGAGCAATTGGAAGCTCACCTGAATCTGATTTATCTTCAATTTGTGGAGGGACAATTCATGAAATCCACGTTCCACCAAGAATCAACTTCATTTATGCACCCCGATGGTGTTTCATTGGACTCAATGCTGATAGTGCTAATCACACCTCCCACGGTTGATGAAAATGGCTGCAGGCAGTATGCAAAGAGCTACCGACGGAGAAAATTCCATTGAACTTCCAGAACGAATTAATGAAATTGTCGGGATTTATGCCAAATCTTGTATAGAACTCGTAATTGAGTCTGGGGTTCCGGCATTGACTTGTCAAGAATGCAGGAAACTGTGGGCTGGCAACAAAAATATTTGAGTGACGGTTTACAACTCACCCCGGAGGGTAATGCACTTGTCTTTGAAGAGTTTCTTAAAATACTCAGTGCAAGAGGTTTGAATTTCTTTGACATGCCAGATGATTTTCCTCGTCATTTTGTTATTGATGACAAGGATCCACAACAAACATTCTGGGGCAAAGAATGATTGGCCATTTTTTACTCACGGTTATTTTCTTATTTTTTGTAGATTCTTGCCATTTGATTCATCTGAAGAAGAAACATGTCTTTTCATTTAGATTTATCAAGTTTTTTTTCCGAGAGTCAGCGTTTAGAGAGTGCAGTTTGTTTGTCAATGAAAATGTCCTCTCGTAATTATACAAACAATTCTGGCACAAGTATTTCTATACATGATCATAATATTTCTTTGAGTCTTGCAGATAGAGCAGCGAACAAGACTACGGGGTCAACATCTGAATGTAATAAATTTCTGGAAACTTCTTTGTTGTTTTAAATACAAATCAAAAGAAAATACTTTTCCTTTTTAAAATTTGTTTACTGCGTTTTCCAGTAAAAAATCAATAAAGCAAGTAGGGTATTTACTTGTTTCTCTAGAGGACGTAATGATTAATTCGAAAATTGGATTGATTATTTATTCATGACAAAAATGTATAGTGGAATATACCTAACTGTCTATGCAGGATTTTTAGATGCCAGAAATGCGCAATTCTGCAACTAAAAAACAATTCTGTAACTAAAAAAAATTAGCTATGTATTCAATTCAATGAACTATTTGTTGACAATGAATTCTAGTCATAAATTCATAAGCATCATGCCATATCATCTTCTTACTTCAGCTTTCACATCAGCGTCATGTTTCCATGTCACATTTTCACTGTTTCACAAAAATTTCAAATAAGCATAACTTTCTCCTACGACATCGGTTTTCGACGATTCAAACGTTATTGCAAGTATTTCGACGAGATAAACACAATGAGAAATCTTTCATCAGAATCTAAAACAGTAAAAGAATGAAGAAATTTCTGACAAGGCATGACAAGTAACGGAAGTAACTAGTTTCGAAACAGGTAAAAAATCATTTGATTTTCTTTCTTGAATTTGTTTTAATAGAGAGATTGATCACCTCTCTCTTTTGATAATCTTACATTTCAATGCAAAAAAAGTACTAAGTTTTTTTGCAGGTTCCAGGAAAATAAACAGATGAACACAAGCAAACAGTGTCTCTCAAAGACCACATTTCTTAAGAACATCGTCAGAGAAACACCAAAGATGAAATATCCAAGCATGAGCACATGATTTTGGACAAAGAATGCAAAATCAGATCCATCATGCCATTGTAAAACCTTTCAGATACTAGTCTTACCATTACATTCTTACTTATTCAGTCAATAAAAATCTTCATCTCATTTTCATTCACAATCACTATACTTTCCTGCCTCGCCTTCACTAACCTATAACCCAGCAATAAAACCATTCAACTCCCTACAAAGATGATTCATTCCATTTCCCTATTCATTTTTTCAAATAAACTTTGATCCACTACAAAAAAAATCATCCATAGTCCTTCAAAATGATTATTTTATGCTCGCGTTAGATAATGGAGGATTCATTAAGGCCTCCCTTCTAACAAGTTTTTATCCATCAAGTTGAACACATCATCTAGGATAAAAAATAGAGATATTTCAAAGTACCTTGAGGCTTGCATGCTTTAATGGCAAGTTCTCTCACCAATAGATGGTGGGAATACATCAATTTCCCATGTTTGTCGGATTTTCTAGGTGACTCAACTACGACATATTCATTCGTACCTAGTAATATGTACTTAGGCATCTTGACTCTCATTGACATCAATGGTGAATAGTCTTGTGTTGGTTAAAGGCGTTCATTAATGGCCAGTAATCCAACAATTTATTTCTATGTTTGACATCGACGCATCTATTCGCATAGATAATAATTATGCCACAAGTAGAAACGATTGAAGACTGCATCATTTCGACAGTTTGCAACAAGAATCAATTTGTAACAATGGAAATAAAGATCCCAATCTTGTCATCAGCATAAAGAGAAAAAAGAAGTAGATCAAATTCCTTTGTTTACATACTCCATGGTCCAACATCAGCAACCACACTTTTCAATATACACAACTCATCCACATTGAAGGTAAGTGAAGGTATGTTGTTTTCTAATTTTTAGTCATGCAATTCCTTAAAAGATAAAATTGTAATTTTGGAAAATTCTTCACTACATTTATTCTCCCTTTCTCATATTATCATAAACTGAAAACGCCTTTAGTTAGGGGGAAGGGACACCAATTCATATTCACATTTCATACACCATCACACATTTTCATTTCATTCCAACTCGCATATTCTTCCCAAATCAACTATTATTGCATTATGATTCCAAAAGATTATATGCTTTACAGATTATCAATTCATTGATAGTTACGATAGGAATTGAAAGGAAAATTCTCAAATGTTTTCATGTACTTTGATGCAACAAAAAACTAAAAGAATTGTTAAACAAGAACCAATTCTCAAAAATTTCAGTTGTGACACAAGAACCCACCATCAAAAATATATGTTGCAATCAAATGTATTACACTTTGCAAAAGAGAATATGATAATGCAAAGTTTGAATAGAATCCATACAAGCCAAAGCTCATAAAGAAGCAAAGCATTTCAAGAAGATCAACTTATGGTAAATGAATCAATGCAATAGTTGCACAAGGACATGCAACAACTTCAGTTGGGGGGCATGTTGAGTCTCAAAAATTATCTTCCATTTGCATCCATATTTCCATTATATCCTGCCCATTTAGCCTTCATCTCATAACTATCTAGCCTTAAAACCCTACGTCATGTAACCATATTTATGATCATATTTATTTATTTTATGTATTTTAAGTGAGTTTATGATTAAAAACTAGGAAATTAACATGGTTTCATGTGTGTGTGTGTGTTATGAGTTTTATGACGTGTAGGCTTATTTGGAGGTTTTAGAAGGGTCTTACTTGTCCTCCCAAGCACAAATTCAAATTTCAACTCAAGAGGTGGAACATATTCCAATGAGAAAGATCATGGAGGTCTTTATGAGTCATAGGATTTGTATCTAGCGTTTAGGGATAAGTTGAGACAAGTGTGGATCTATTAGATATTTAAGGGATCTACATTTATTGAGCAGATAACCCTAAGTTGTGTATAAATAAGAGGTGCATCCTTCAAAAGAAGTCAACAATTATCAGTTATTCATTAGCATCATATTTATGATTGTTCATTCAACACGAATAATATCATTTTCTCCAAAATTATGAGTTATGAGTGTTGTTTGATTCCTAAGGTGTGATAGTTGTTCATGTGTGCTCGTTGAGGAATGGAAGGATCCCCATCAACTACAATCTAGATACAATTGTAACATAGATTTATTTTTGTTATTTCCTTTCTACAAGTATGATTTCATTTCCTATACTTGATTTGATTGTCATTAAACTGCTTGCTTACTAGTTACCCTAGTTTTCTTGCTTGACAACTAAATCACTAGTTGCTATTTATTGCTTTCTCACTAATTGTTATTTACTGCTTTCTCACTAGTTGTTATTTATTACTTTCTCACTAGTTGTTATTTACTGCTTTCTAGATTATCATAGATTTGCTTCTTATAGTTTTTCATAGATTAGTTTGTTTTTGAATAGTTTAGAAAGGCCATGGCATTCATTCATTCCACCTTTAGAATTTAACTTCCATCCCTAGAATTTAATTAAGTTTTCTTGCGTGTGATTTCTTTTGTAGTTTTCTTTAGTTATAGTTGTAATATGCATTTCCATTTTAAACAAACTTTCTACAACAATTTCATCTGAGGTTCCATATATTTTGGTTTTCTTTTAAGTTTACGAAACCCTCGAGTTGACAAATTAAATTACAGGGATTTAGCTACAATTAAATCACCTTACAGGTTCATCGCCTCGAATTTTCCCAATTGGGAACTTGATTGTAGACATTGTATTGTCCATGAATATCCTCCAATATTCACTTGGAATTTCAGTAGGCTTCGGCTGCTCCATGATACGTGGTTGAGTTTTCTTGATAGCACTCCCTTAGTCAAGTGGAAGTTTTACTTCCCCTGCCTCTTCTTCTTCGGAACCTTCAACACTTAATTCTTCAGATCCTCTACTTCATACTTCTTCTTCTCGAGGCTTTACTTTTGCCGTCGAGGAAGGCTCTGGTTGCGAGGCATACTGGTTCTCGTAATTAGTTTGGGATCTTACCCTTGCAACACCCTATGATGGAATTCTTGATTCATCTCTCGATATGATTCTGGATATATGTGATTCTACCTAGATCCTTCCTTCCTCGACCTCTACCACCTATGATTTTTTGGAGTCTCCCTCTGCCCCTTGGCTTTATTTCCCTATTCATACAATCTAAGAGACATAAAATTAAATCAAAACAATCCTAATGCTCGGGTCCTGATAAAAGAGTTTGTGCAAACCTTGACTGACTAGGATGATAGAGTGGGTAATATGGTCAATACTAGTTGTACTTTCGTGCCTTTGATATCCTCCCCCGAAACGATGCCAAATGTTGGGGTCCTAATATCGGTTTATAGATTCATTCCCTCTTTACATTTATTTGTCAACTCGAGGTCCATCTAGTTATTTCAAGGTTATCATGCAAGATCTATGCATGCTACAGGTTCCCTACCCAACATTGATCAATTACAAAATACAAGGTCATGGCCCAAAAGAGTTCTAATCAATCCAACGGAAATTAACAAATCTAGTAACAAAAATATTAAATAACATCAACCCTAAGTAACAACAATCTGGAATAACATCAATTCTAGATAACAGCAAGGAAGTAAACAATAATCATAAAACATTAATGATACCATTAAAGGACATACCTATACCACATGAACTATACTCCAACGACACCTGATCGAAAGAGTGGGCCCAACTCTTTAATTAGGGTCGCGGCTGAAGAATTATAGATCACACCAAGTTAATGATATGTTGTTATTCTTATGAATTCATAAAAATATTACAAGTTGAAGTTTTGTTGTTACAAGTGAAAGGAATATCATATAGTTCTTCTCAGTTGTGTCATACTTATACACAACTATCATTAAATGATATATCATAACTTAACAAACCCAGAAATTATGGTGATCTGACTGTCCCAAAAATATACAATGGTTCCTCAAACACTAAACAGAATGAAAATATAGTAACAGAGTTGGATCTGCTAGCTATCCAAGCAGTTGGTCAGTTGGCTCAGCCATCTAATAGCAATATCACCAGTTCAAAATCACAACATCATGATGGATCATGTTCTGTCAAACGATGTCTGGTACGAATTGTTGACTAATTTGCAAAGAATCTCGTCAGCAAGTTGTTTAAGTATTGTTCCCCTATGACTACCGCTTCATTAATTAACAATTCAAAAAGATGTGCCAACATGATATATCTTTCATTAATTGGGCTACAAATTAACCTCATAAGAGCTATAAATAAGACGGAAAGGGATAGGTGGAAGTAGGTCAAAATGGGTAATTTCATCGGTTGACAGCAAGTACCGAGTTGCATGTATGTTCCCTCACTAGTTCTGGCATGCATGGCATATGCTTGTGGTTTATTGGTCATAATAATTCACTAGCATGGAAGATTTCCTAGATTGACAGTGGATTTACCTAACCTTACCATTTCCTGGATAGCCATGGTGTTGTGGGTTTATTTCTTCATTTTCTGGTTGGTTCTCATGTTTTCCTTTAGCTTGGGTTGAGTTACTAGTTCCTGCGGCCTTGGTTGGATAAACGCTCTTGAGCCCGGTAATAGCTTCGATTGAGTTACTAGTCCTGGAGCCTTGTTTGAACAAACGCTCTAGAGCCCTTAATGAGTTGAGTTACTATTCCTAGAGCCTTGGTTGTAAAAATGCTCTGGATCCCTTAATGGGTTGAACTACTAGTCCTGAAGCCTTGGTTGGACAAATGCTCTGGATCCATATATAAGTTATTGGCTGAGTTACTAGTCCTAGAAGCCTTGGTTGGAAAAAAAACTATTGAGCCCTGGAAGGCTTGGGTAGAGTCCAATCTAGTGATGGTTGTGATGTCTGACCATGAGGTGGAATCATTGTTTGATGGGTTTAGGTGTCTTCGACTCTCAAAGCCCTGGATGGTTTTGATTGATATGTTTTACGAGATCCCACGTTCATTTTTAGAATATGGCATGGGGGTGACCGGCTGAAGAGAGATTTGGCTTAGTCATGTCTACGGTCAAGTGGTATGTGGAAGTCCCAGACCAAGTTACATTTTTCATATGTTAATAAGAGCTCTTTACTCTTGTAAATGATGGGTAAGTGTACTTGTTATTACGTGATCTAGATGTTTGTATTATCATTGGTATGAAGTTGGTTATATGGTGGTTATGAGCATGTTTTATGAAAATCATGATGTATGTCTCTCATCATGTTTTGATTTGTAAATGAATTAACAATGTATCTATGGCCTATTAGATGAAATTGCAGCTAATAATATAAGGGAACAATGCTTCTTAGTGATTCTTAGATAAGTATGAGACCCCTATGCTCAAATCTGTTATTTAAACCTGTAGATTACATATTAGTGAAATGTTTGACAAAATGTTTGTCATGGATAGTAGGGGTCCAATCTAATCCTTGTTGATGTTTTGAAAACATATCATTTTTATGTTCTATAAATTCATTTCCAAAAGTGCCATTGAGTTTTGGGAAGTGACCTCAGCTCTGGGTTGGAAAAAGTGGCTCAAATCTTGGAGACAGAGGAACAGCACTAGGTATAAAATTTGTTGGATGCATGCATGTGCATGCTGTGGGAGCATCTAGAGCCTCCTAGAAGGATGCATGCCAAGTTCAAAATAGCATCTAGCGGTTTAATGGTCTAAAAACTTAATGCGACCTAGGGGCTAGTTACCTTAGTGGTTGGGATGGTTACTCAGAATTTTGTTGTTGATGTGGAAGGTTTGTCTGGTGTGTTTTCGTCGGTTCTACTTCCTTAATTGACACATAGGGAGTCAAACCATATCATAGTAACTTCTCGGCACATGTTTACCCTAGTTGGTTGGTTACTTGGGTATATGTGGGAGGAGGGTGTTACAATATAATTGTTGTTGATTGTGACTTAGACACTCAGAAGTGAAGATTTTCGGTAGAAATTTCCCTATCTCATCTCTGAGTATACAAGGAATGGATGCTTCAAAATAAATACATTTTTTGATTTCTTTTAATGATAATAGAAAAAAAAAAAAGAACTGCAAATTTTGACACCTTCGTAGAAATGGCGCCAAAAAGTGATGCCCCTCAGTATTCTAGCAACAATGTTGTAGCCTTGTAAGTCTCATTTTTAATATCTCAATGCAAGGTTTCTACAAACTTAAGAGATGGCATGCACTATATATGCAAGTAATAATTTTCCTTTTTCTCAATACATATTAATCTATGTAAAAAATTATCTTCCTAATCAAGTGAAAAGAGATTTTATGCTAGTCAACAGTGACTTCATTTGGCCTATCCTAGTAAGAGGTGAGAATACATGAATCAAAGTTAAGGAATTGAAATTGCATAAATAAAGTTACAAAAAGTAAAGGAAATAAAGTTGCTAGTCATAGTAAAGTAAAGTTACAAGGATTCAAACTATACTAGTTTCAATCAAAGAACTACACTATGTTGCAAGGAAATAAATTCTACTATATTGTTGCATAAAAGTAAATCAAAATAACATGGAAAAACAACAATAAGGAAATTTATGATCTTGTGAGAAATCTTGTAAATGTGACAACCTTTTTTTCAATTCCCTCTCATTCGCTTAATCATGCTAAAATGACTAATCAAGATGCTAATTTGCAAATAAATAACATGGAACCATAAGAAATGGTCCAAAACCAAAGCTCTTGAGTATGTTCTACAGGAAGCCTTGTAATATTACAAGAAGACCTATAACTCTAGAAGAAACTCCCATAATTGATATAAGTGCAACAACTTGATGAAAGAAAGATGAAAGCATATAGATGAAGTTAATTCTAACTCATGGCAATTATGACCTTGTCAGTCAACAGCTAAGAAACATCATCATGTTAGGAAAATCTTGAGGTCAAAAATGGGTCTCAAAACAAAAAATGTACTAAAAAATTAATCTTTTAAGAACCAATAGGATTCAAGATGACGATGTCATCACCAAGGGCGAATATTTTGGAGGGAAAAGAAAACAATTAATTTTTTCTAATTTTATTTTCAGCTTATCTCCTTATATATTTATTCGAATGTCAAGTGCAAACACCCATTGGATTCAGAATTAAATTCTACATCCAACCAGTAACCATTATGCATAATTCTAAGTAGACCCACATCGAAAAACAATGAAAATACATTAAAGAATCACGTGAACACACTTTTTTTAAATCTATTTTTCAATATTTTCGAGGTGGGTCTACTTAGAAGTATGCAGAATGGGTACCCATTGCATATTTATTTTTGCATCCAAATGAGTGTCTACACTTGACGTTTGAGTAAACCTATAAGGAGATATGTTGAAAATACAATTTTAAAAAAATAGTTTCCTTTCTTTTCCTTTAAAAAATTCATCTCTTATTTTATTATCTTAAATATTATTTTAGTGTTTTCCTTAACATAACCATTTTTTACCTCAAAATTCCCCTAATAATTCAAAGCATCTACAAGTACATCAAAATTGTACTTGACTAAAACAACAAAAGAAATAATAAAATCTTAAGGAGACAAAAATAAACTACATAGAGTACAGGAAAGATTTCCATAACACCTGTGGATGGGCCCTTGCTAAGGTGCTTGGGAACCTCGAATAAAATCAACATAGAATGCTTTGCCAAAAGGAATTTTCCTTCCATTAATATAAATTTGATAGTACAAAAGTCTAAAAAAAAAGTTGCAACACTGCAAAACAACAACTTTATTCTTTTATCTCCATAAAATGACTCTCTTTCACTAGATCAAGTTCTCCTCTTATACAAAATGTTCAGGGAGAAACCTCCTCAATACGAAGGTTTGTTTCCCTTCAAAAATCCCTAGAATCATGGCATTTAGTTCCCTATGTCTTATTGCATAACCATCTCTTCATTAATTGTTGATAAATCCAATTTCCTAGTGATCCATGTAGATGTATATTGACATTTTAGGAGACAAGGACCCTATCTTCATGGTAGGTTGTTATGGGATTGTTGGATTTCATTGTTCTTCAAAAATCTCTCTAGATCGAGATGCTAAGGCTACCAAGGGCCATACAAGTCATTAGTATGGTTAAATCTCTTAAGCACACACCTAACATAAGGAATAACATGTAAACTATCAAAATGCATAATAATCAAGGCCCTATCATAGCACTTATAGCAAATTTTATCTTACAATGTTTCATTACCTTGATCTTGTAGATTTTCCTGTAGATTCACAAGCTCATTTAATTTACTAAAGCATGGGACAAGAATCTACCTCTACTTTCAATTAGCGGAAGCCAATAGATTGAGGAAAATAATATGAACAAGAAGAAGACAAATAAATGGCACATAATAAAATAAGTTTACCTAGGGAAAACCATTGCTCAAAACCCCTACTATCTATATTACATTAATCAAAAGATACAAAGCTTGTTCTAACTAGAACAATTCCCTACAAGTATGCTCACTCACTACCTCACAAGCCATCTCTTAGCCAACACTTAGCCAATTTCCACTGTCTTCCAAGCCGCACAATTCCTAGGATGAATGGCCCATATTTAAAAGGAATTCATGCTTCCAAAATTGTGCAATCCTAATTAGGTCCTCTTCCTAATTGCATGCATGATATTTACAACTCAATAGTCATATAACTGATAGTACATATTCCCTATACTCTAGTATCAACTGGGTCTTTCTAAGAACTGACATGCATGAGTTTCCAATGAGTGAATCTTCAGTTATCTGGAGTAGTGCTTGTGGATGCACGAGTGCACTAACTGACTACTAATCCTCCACTAATTCAATAAACAGTTAGAAGTAGTTTAACTGACTATAACTCAGTAAACTGAGTTATCTAATTACAACTCAATCTAAACTCATACTGGACCACTAAAATTTAGAGAGAACATATAAATGACTTCCAAAACACTTCCAACTCAAAATTCCTACACTAATTAAGTTAATTAAACTTAATTAACTATTTACGAGTTGCTATGAGAATACAATTCGATTATAATTCATAGTTTAATTCATGGACAAATTAAACTGGAATTTCTTGTTGCCATTAATCAACACTCCCTCTCAACAAGAAAGGGATTATTTTCTACCCTGATCCTATCTCTATGAAACTCAAATTTACATCTTGACAATTCCTTTTTCAAAATGTCAGCATCTTTCTCATTCATGGGAATGTAATCTAAAAACATGATCCACCTCAATACACAATCTCTGAGATGAAGATATTGGATATCAATGTGCTTGGACCTATCATGAAAAACTAGATTTTCAAAGAGTTGGCTACAACTCTAATTATCACAGTAAATCATTGTCGGATCCATCTACTAACCAAGAAAACCAACTAGTATCTTCCTCATCCAGATGGCCTTACATGTTGCCTTACTTGCAGCCATGTACTATGCCTCTATCGAACTGAGTACAATCGATCTCGGTTTCATTTTCTACAAAGAAACTATTGTTGACCCAATACTGAAAATCCCTGCTGATGTGATTTTTTGGCTAGATGGACTCCCCACCCAATTTTCATTTGTGAAGCCTTGAAGCCTCACTACCATTTTCCATTTGTATCATAATCCGTATTGAGTAGTGCCCCTAAGGTATCTCAATACATGCTTTCTCTCCTTCCAATACATCTTGGTAGGCCTAACCATTTCTTGACTCAGTTAGTTAACTGCATAGCATAAATATGGTTGTGTGTTCACTAAGTACATGAGTGAACCCACAAGCTACCTGTAAATAGTAGCTTCCACCACCTCTCCCAAAGTAGCATCCTCCTTCCTCCAATTTCCAGCTAGAGGAGTCTCCACAGGCTTGCATCTCTCCACATGTAACCTCCTGATTATCTCATTGGCATACTTTCCTTGAGACACAAACAACTCCCCGTCACCTTGCCATACTCCCATTCCCAAAAAGTAATGCATGATCCCTAATTCCTTCATCTCAAACTCTCTAGCATGGTCCTCCTTACAAGATTTGATCAACTGATCATCACCTGTTAGTATGAGATCATCAACATAAAGACAATGATCAACAGTTTACTTTCCAACACTATGTGGTAGAGGTTCGCATCTGCTTCACTCTTCATGAAGCCAACCTAGTGAAGTAGTTTTCTATCCTTGTGTACCAAGCACAAGGTCGAAGGTTTCAAAACCTTCATGTTTATCTATGTACACCTCTTCCTCAATCGCGACATTCAGGAATGTTGTCTTTACATCCATTTGATGTATATTCCACCCCATCTGCGCTAGTAGCGCTAATATATATCTGATCAATGAGTACCTTACAACAGGAGCAAAGGTATCATCATGGTCAATCCACTCTTCCTATGAAAATCCCTAGGCCACAAATATATCCTTATGCTAATCCACACTACCATCTACAGCTTGATTTACCTTGTAAAGCCAATGGTAGCTCCCCACTAACTTATCCTCTAGTCTCGGTACCACATCCAAAACATTGTTACAAACTATGGAGTCATACTCCTCCATCACGACATCAACCTAAATGGGTTGCTTCACTACTTTCTAAAAAGTAGATGGCTCTGTCACAACACATCCGCTCATAAGAGCCACGTATCTCTAGTGCGCTTTCTCGCATCTCTGGAAGACTATGCCTGAGTGGATGTCTCAACTCCTGGATCCTCTACATGTGGATACTCCACATCAATTTGAGGCTCCTCAACCTTAGGAGCTAAAATATCCTCAACTACATGTAGTTGAATCTCCCTCTCATGGGAAGCTTGCATGGCCTTCTCCTCATCAAATCTAACATCCCTGCGAACCATTGTCATCTTGTTGGTCAAAAATTACACCCAATAGATTTGAGGTGTATCAGTGTACCCCAAAAATATATGCAACTTTGATGTCAGCTCAAACTTTTTCCATGCATCTTTGGTCACATGGAAATATACTGATGACCCAAAAATCCTGAAGTAGCCAACATCTAGTCTCTTACTGGAATAAGCCTCCTCTTGTATCTTCATCCCAAGTATCCAATGCGTCTGTTGTTTTGGACATATACATTGTGTTGTTGCCTCAACCCACAAGTGTAGTGGTAGGCACTGATCATGAAACATCACCGTCGTTGCCCCTACTGTGCTTTTGTTCTTCCTCTCGGCCACCACATTTTGTTGAGGGTTATGGTGTGTTGTCAACTCTCATTTAATCCCTTCCACTGCACCATTATTAAACTCATTTGAGACATACTAACCACTGTTATAAATCCATAGAACTTTAACCTTCTTGCCCAACTCTTTCTCCACCAATGCTTTAAACTCACAAAACTTTGTGAACGTGTTATCATTTTTATGCATAAAAATCCATCATTTTCGAGAATATTCATCAACAAATATAACATAATACCCATGTTTGGTCGTGGATGTTGTCGAGAATGGTCCACACACATTTGAATGGAATCTCTCTAGAACAGCCTCTACTCGACTGTCTTTGCCGTGAAAGGAAGGCTTGGTGTATTTACCCAAAGTAAACCCCTTGCATGTAACAACTTGCTCTAATGTACCTTTGGGAAAACCAGTGGAGATTTGTTGCATGATCTTCAAAGCCCCATGATGCAAGTGACCCAATCGCCTATGCCAAAAGTCACCAATGTCTCGGCTCTACACCATCCCTGCTTTCGTGCTCAAAGCAGCACAATCCCTTACCTCCATCTTATCGAGATTCTTCACTTGAATCCCTATCTTCTTTACCTGACCCATGGTTATGTGTTGAAGGAACGCCTTTCCTTTCGAGAAGATCACATCATAGCCTCTATCCTCAATCATGGCAATGGATACCAAGTTCTTCTTCAGCCCATGCACATACATAAAATTGTTCAAGGTGAGTGGAGCCCCATGCTCCCTCTGAAAAGTAACCATGCCCAATCTAGTAGCACTATACCTCTTGTCGTCACCTATCTCAATATACATCTGGAGATATTTCTCCTCTAGGTCACTGAATAACTCCTTGTCGCTCATCATGTGGAATGAAGCTCCACTGTCTAAGTACCATACATTTCCCATCATTGATGACAACACCCATGCAATGACGGAAAAGTCTATTTGAATTGAGAGGCCAAAGCCTCACCCGTCACTCCTCCTTAGGACTTCCTCTTGGACTTATTGAGTGGACAATTTGTCACAAAATGGCCCAGCTCATGACAATGAAAGCACTTAAATTCTGTCATTTCTTTCTTCTTAACTTCATGGAAATAATCTGATTTGGAATGGGAATATTTCCCTTTCCCCTTGTTTTCCTTAATCATTAACACATAGTTCTCTTCGTCATCAGTCTTTAGTGAAGAGCCATCCTTGGTGTTCCTCTTCATCTCCTACATCAAATCCGACCATATTCATTCCCAATTTGGCATCTTCTCTTGACAATTGATAGAGTCCTGATAATTATGCCAACTCTTTGGGGGTCCCAAAAGAGAAAGACTCGCCTATCATCCTCGAAAACTGTGATTCCAACACTTCCAAGTTCATCATGACATTGAGTGAACTTGGTTAAATTTTGGAATAGTCTCATCTTTCTCCATTTTGGTTTTTTGAAGTTTGTCCTTTAGTTCCAATTTCCTTTAGTCAGTGTTGTTCTAATACAAGTTCGACAATGCTTTCCAAATAGCATATGTATTTTCCTTGCCATAGTGACTTTATACAATGTGGTCTCGAACTCCCTCAAGGATTATTCGCTTCGCCTTCGCCACACACTTCTTCCATTAGACCAAATTGTGTGCAACTGATGTTGTTGGCTTAGGATTGTCTTGATCAATGAATTCCTTCAAGCCAGTATCCTCCAGCAGAGTCTCCATTTTTTCCCTCTAGGGTATATAATTCGAGTTGCCTTCCAAGACATACTCCTGTCACAAATCGTAGAATGCCATCTGCCGATCCTGAAGTATGTATTGCAAATTCGAATTTCACCTATAACCCAAAACTCAAAACTTCCAAATCTCTTCTAGTATACTTCCTTTAGCTCTGATACCATGTATATTTTCCCATAGATTCAAAAGCACGTGTTATTTACTAAATCATAGGACAAGAATCTACTTCTACTTTCAACCATCGGAAGCTAATAGATCGATGAAAACAATATGAACAAGAAGAAGACAAATCAATGGCGCATAACACAATAAGTGTTCCTAGGGAAAGCCACAGCTCAAAACCCCTGCTATCTATATTACATTAATCAGGAATATGATTGAATATACAGAGCTTGTTCTCACTAGAACAATTCCCCACAAGTATGCTCAACTCACTTCCTCACAAGCCAGCTCTTAGCCAACACTTAACCAATTTCCACTGCCTGCCAAGCCCCTATTTCCTTGAGCAATTCCTAGGATGAATAACTCATATTTAAAGGGAATTCATGCTTCCAAAAATGTGCAATCCTAATTAGGTCCTCTTCTTAATTTCATGCATGATATTTACAACTTAGTAAATCATACAACTAATAGTACACTATCCCTTCACTCTACTCTCAACTAGGTCTTTCTCAGAATTGACATGCATGATTTTCTGATGAGTGAATATTCAATTATCTGGAGTAGCACTTATGGATGCACCAGTGCATTAACTAACTATTAATCCTCTATGAGTTCAAAAAATAGTTAGAACTAGTTTAACTAACTATAACTTAGTAAACTGAGTTATCTAATTACAACTCTATCTAAACTCATAATGGACCCCTAAAATTTAGGGAGAACATATACATGACTTCGAAAATAATTCCAACTTGAAATTACTAAGCTAATTAAGTTAATTAAACTTAATTAAATGTTTACAAGTTTCTATGAGAATAGAATTCAATTTTAATTCAAGGATTGTTGGCTCGATGGGGACTGACCCAGGTTCAGCTTTATTGGCACCAACCAACAAAACCCTTAGTTGTTGGCCCTTTTGATAACAACCTGCGTAGCGCAGGCTACAGTCTCACCCGAAGCATTATTGGGGGATGACAGAACCAGGTTTCTGCATCGAGAGGCATGTGTGATAGGTTCCTGCAATCATTACAGCTTAGATATACTTCCGTATACCTTTAACCCTTCCGAATAGACAATTACTGTAAGTGTACTTAAACAAATTCCAGATCTTCATGAACGTCCTTAGTTAGTCTTAACATGCATTAATATTATAGATCTATTATTTTCATGAAGTAACTAAGAATTAATTTATGTAAATCATAACACATAGCTAATATACATAAACTTGCAGAAGTAAGAAATAATGACAGATATATTCAATTCAGCTCAAAAATATCTTTATTAAGTATAATCGTTCAAGTACAAAGTTCTTTTCCTTGTGCACTTAGCTGCAAGTGTATGCACACTCAACCTGCGCACTTACCAAGTTCTCTGCACACTCATCTGCAAGAACCTTCCCCTTTTGCCTAAGTATAGGAAACAAACCTTTCCTGCCTTAGTACCTTGCCCTTACAATGATTCTTCTTCAAAAATTTACTTCCTTAAACTCGTTATGAATCATCTATATGTAGCACTTTTCTTACAATACCATGGTCTGTGGACCATGGGTGGGTCTCAAAAACCTCCTATCACCTACCCACCTAAGGGACTAAAGCCCCTTTGACTCATACTAGCTTCGTGCTCTACTTCCACATTTCACAGATATTTTACACTTTATACAAAAAGATATTAATTTATACTCAAAATACCCCAAGGACCCTATCCCAATAGGCCCCCAAAACAAATTGGGTGACTCACACCTCGAGTTAGTCACCTAGCGCAACAATATTTTCCTGGAGTTCATGGAACTCCACCTTCAGCAACTAAAAATCACTAGTACCCTGCACTATGACTTGTTGTACCTCTTCGACCAACTTCTCTATAGTAGGACCTTCCATTGTGAGGTTGATCATCCTTTGCATTTGTTGGATGGTCTTCAACTTTTCCTGAACTGTGAAAGTGATTTGGCTAGCTTTCTGTATCCATGGTTGTGTCTTGGCCTTCAAGATGGCCTCTTTTCGTTGCATCTTCTCAATTTCTGTTTGTAACATTTTTCCTTCTATCAATTGAGCGAAGTGCTAGACTAGCATAAAAGTGTGTGCAGTTGCCCTGAGTTCATCAAATTGTTGTTTCTTCTCCCTGATATTTGTACCAATTTTCTGCAGAGTTGAGTCCTCCTATAGAGACGTCCATAGTTCCATTGCCTGCTCAAATAGATATGTGCATTCCTTGACTATTGCATCTGAAGTGGCCATTCCCTTTTTGATGGCTACTTCGTGTTGCTACTGGACTTCTAGTGGAGTGGTTGGCTGCAACTTTAACTACAATTCAGAGTTATGCATTTGTAACTCAAATCAGACTCAGTCGATTTCCTCCTTTGATTCCTTGACTACTACAGCCAACTTCCAAATCTTTACTGTTGAGGCTGCATCTTTGGGAATGTTGAGTTCTGGTAGCGCATTACAATAATGTGTAATGGTCACCTCCAAGTTCTAGCTACACATGTCCAGTTATTATTTTTCTTTCAATGCTTGCACCTTTTCTATGAATATTTTTTCATTGCTGCTCTTCACTTCATTGATTACTAGTAGTGTGCACTACTCCCTAACCCTGAGCTCATCAGAGACTCCCTGATGTAATTCATGAAGGGTCTGGATAGGAAATGTTGTGAAGTTGGCACCCACATCCTTGATTTGTGCAAGTTGGGTGTTCACTTCATCAGTTTGTGCATGTAGGGATCCTTCTAGTAACGGTATGACTCTGAGATCCATAGTTTGATCTGTCTCTAGCACAATTGTGCTCGATTGCTCTAGGATCGCTTGAATCTCGCTCGCCTAACCAACACTCTCTTGCAGTCGTCCCATCTGAATATGCAGGTTACGCAAATCCTTCTACACATTCCCCAGTGTCTACAGGTATTTTTTTTCAAATTGCGTCCACAGTTCGATCATCATGTCGCGGACCTTATCCCTGATCTCATCCAAGTCCCCCTCAGTGAGGAACATTGCATCAACATGTGCATGCTTATCGGATTTTTGCTTCTTCTTGGGTCCAAAAATCATCTCTTTGTGGTGCTTCGTTGTTCTAAAGGGAGTTCTTTGTTTCTCGCCCCCCCCCCACCCTTCGATATCAGACTCTCCTTTGTCCTCGATGTGCTGGGAAGTGAATTCCTCAACATCAATAGTGGTCTCCTTAGCAACGTGCTCTTTCTCAACAGTCACCTTAGCAGTAGTCACCTTGGTTGCAGCTTCCTTCTTTTGTTGTGTAGATTTCTCCTAAGCTGCACCATGCTTAACCTCTTTCTGCTTATGTGTTGTTGTTGTCCACGTGGAGAAACTCTTTCCCACCTTGTTGGTACTTGCACTGAGATCCAAGGGGTGCACCCGCTCCCCTCACCATTTCTCTACAACCTCCTATACATCAGCCTCACCCACCAGGTATGGTAGCTTGTACCATGTTTTCTTCTAATCCCTCCTTGCACAGACAAACACATTGTGAAAATCCACCTTAAATTTTTGCATAAGATTCCAACTACTCAAAGAGGGTCAGTAATAGCCTTAGCCTCTGGTTGATCACCATGCAGAGATCCATCTTGACCAGTACCCAAAACATCTTCATCTCCATGACCTTCATAGGGTCCTTTGTCACCCATAGCAAAGCGAACTTCACGGCTTCTGGTAAGTCAGTATCCTGTGGAGGGAATTGACTGTCTCTGGAAGACTCCACACGACTAGGGAAATCAACAATAGTAGCTAGGCATAATGGAATGTCTTGCCCTCATCCTGTGCTTCGTGATAATTGAGCAAAAATTCAAATTTATTGCGCCCAATTGTTTGCATTCCCTTAGCACATTGGACTGCAAGAGAAATTATTGGCGTCGGAACCTTGTCCACATGACACTTCCTCATGACCTTGCAAGACTTGATATGCATGAAAAATTGCACTTCCTTATCGATGATAGAGCGAATGGAATATCAGTGTGGCTTCTTTAATAAGCCAAACTCGCTCTTCATTTTGTCCATGAGTTTTGTTTCCTTGGTCTTTCCCCCAAACTCCTCAATTGGATCCACCCCTTGGTATAGAAACATTGTGATGCGGTGGTTTAGCATATCTGTAATGGGGAAGGGTTCTCCCAACCAGAGACACCCATCATGAACCAAGGTGAGAAATTGGTGCACACACACCATGTTGATGATGGTTCTGCTGAAATGTAGCGCACACAACATGTTTAGCAATCCTTCCTTTCCAACCCCCACAACCCATTTCATTGGCTCTAGTCATGTTACTCCAGTCTCCTCATAGTAAATATTCACCAAATACTTATTTGGTTCTAGCTATGGGAATTTCTCATAATCCGCCAAATCCCAATATTCCATATTAAGCACAGGGATGCGCCCTAAGAGCGTGCCTTCAAATATCACTTTATCTAGTAGCAGTGGTATAGAAACAATAAATTTTGTAGTATCTGGGTCTTTCGGCGCCTTCGCTTTGCCTTTCGGTGGAGGGATATACTTTGGGACCCAAGTTATAGGCTCACCACCCTTCGGCATCCAACTCCTCAATGCCTCCATGAAGCTCTTCCTCATCCAGATCAAGGGATTCATGCGGTTGTTTTGACTTGTCCATTTCCCCTTTTGGCGAATATCTTGTGGGTTTTTCTTCAGCAATTGGTGCATGGAACTTGTTATGGTTTCTTTTGTTTCTTCTTAATGGTAGTCGGCTTAGGCCTAGGTGACCTAGGAACCGTAGGGACAGAGGATGTTTCTTCCATTACTTGTGCAACTTCAAGGGCATCGACTGTAGAACTGGCAGATTTTGTGGGGTTAGTGGCAGTCATTCTCTCCAAGAAAGCCTCATGGAATGCTTTGGGCATGTTAGTTAACCATGGATGTAAGAAAATATCTTCCCAATTGAGCCAGTTCATAGACTTAAAGCATGAAATCTCACAAGAAATTTTCAGAGAGCAAAGTGTTCTAGTGCAGAGCAGCATGCCAGATTTATAGGCGATTTCAAATTCAAATCCGACCATTCCCTCCAAATTTCTTTCATAAATTCATCTTTGGTAGAGGATTTCAAAATATTCGCACCATAAATGCAACCTACCCGCTCCTTCTAACAAAAATTTCACCATCCAATCATCTATAGTACATCCAAAGGCTATTTTTTGACCTTGTTGCATGGCACCATCCTCCATGGCGCAACCCTCTTGGTGTATCTCCTCCTGGCGCACTGGCTGCTTCCATCACGTAGCCCCATTGCTATGTTTTTCCACTTCTCAAGCAGTGTAGTTTACAGTCTTGTACTTCCTTGTAGCTGCCTGGAGTACTAAGACTATCCCTCCATCATATAGTCATTGCGCAGGGACAGGATCACCCTTGTACAACTTCAATTGCCTTCCATTGACTTTACCAGGAAAAAAATCCCCATTAAACTTCGTGAGTTGAACTGTGCCACCATCTGTAATTTCCTTGACTACATAGGGACCCAGAAAATGCATATGAAACTTTCCAAAAAAAATTGTGAATTTTAAATCATAAAGTAAATCTAAATCATTCACCTTGAAAGTGTGGAGCTTAATGTGTCGATCATGCCAGGCCTTCTTGCGCTCCTTTTGCACCTGTTGGTGAAATCCTGCTAAAAATCGATCTTCTTCTAATTCTGACAACTGCGTGAGGTGCTCCTCCATAGTCTCGCAATCCGCCATATCAGTCAGAACTGCAATCCGCAAACTCATCACAATATACTCCATAAGCATCATAGCCTCTATCCCATAGATTAATTTGAATAGAGTTTGGCATGTCAACATTTTACATGTCCTCCTATATGCCCATAGGACTGTTGGTATGCATACATCCTAATCATTCCTTTTGCGTTGCAGACCTTCGTTAGTGCGTTCTCCAAGATCTTGTTGAATGCTTCAATGTACCGTTAGTTTGAGGATGATAGGGTGTACACTTTTGATGATAAACTTGGAATTCTTCAAGCATCGCGGCAATTATTTCATAATAAATGTGTACCCCTATCGCTCATCAATATCTTAGAACACCCAAACCGAGTCAAGAAAATTTTGGAAAGGAACTTCGCAGCTATAGCAGCGCTACAGTCTTTGATCAGTTTTGCTTCCACCCATCTCTTCAAATACTTCATTGCAGTAATAATGTACCGTGTGTTGAGTTACAAAATGGGTATGTATTTACTATTAATTTCATCACCTTTTTCCTTGATTCTTATCTTTTTCATATATTAATGCGCTAATATATTGAGGAATTATGGTAAGAAACGGATGATTTATTTGCAGTTACAATTTAGCTAACTTTTACCCTTCTGTATGCAAGAAAGTAACAAAAGGAGCAATTGTTGTTCCCTAATGATGGAACAGCAAAAACCGACAAACAAAGGAAGGAATGCATCAGTTGCGAACAAGGCTAAGGGCAAATCAGAAGGATTAATGTAAAATAGGAAAGGTGTCTGAAGTTGGCAATTAGTTGCGAATCCCTTAGGATCGGGAGATCCTGAAGGATCTCATTTACCCTTTACCCCTTTCTAATTATAAAAAAGGTGATTGTAGGAAGAAAGGGAGGAATCTCTATTATTTTTCAAATTGTAAATTTAATTATAGACTCGCGCTATTAGAGAACGCGATTATATTGTAACGCTACTTAAGTTTGATGATTAATATATAATTGAAGTTGTTGTTACCTTGTATTATCTGAAGTAGCTCAGCAGTGTTCACTGGTGGCTAAGGGCCCAGCCTCTGGTGGATTGAACTGCTTTCTTCCGTTATATTTCTGATTCTCATAAAGTTTGGTTGGTTTGATAATTTTCCTGTTTCTTTGAGTTTACTTTATTCGCTATTTATCATTTCCTGTATTGAAGTAGTGCATGTTATTTATATATATTACACTGTTGTCATTTGATTCGAGTTATGTTTATTATAGAATAGATTACTTAGACAGTGAATTGCATTGATTTAATCAGCTATAAGAGTTTGGTTATCACTATTGGACTCTCAGATTGATATCATTTTTATTTTGATTGCTTTATGGAGATTAAGTATAGTTTAGATTGAATCAGCCAAAAATAGGTGAGTTATTGCTACTATGCTCTCGGTTGATGCAGTTGTTACTTGAGTTGCTATAAGATTTGATTTCAGTAGAGGATTGAGTTTTGAAGCTTAGATGTCATATCTCCTTTAATAATTGCACTTTGAGTTTATTATATGTATCCATTTACTCTTATCTCAAAGATCTATACTACAATTTAAGAAACGTTACTCTCTGAATTTATAGCATGCACATATTGTGTACACTCTGAAATAAGAGGACTTTCCTGGGTTGATGACTAATGTGGGATAATTAGGAGTTTTAAAAGGCACCTTTTATCAGCCAACATTTTGGCACTGTTGCCGGGAAGAGTGTAGCCATTTTACAAAGAGTGATGTATAACAAATAATTATTGTTGAAGAATAATTATTGTTGAAGAAGAATTTGGTATTAAAAACAGAAGGTAAGAACCTGCATAACGAGCAAGTAAAGTGCTTGCTCTTCCGCTTGCTTTTCAGCACAATCACAGAAAAGTGAAGTAGGTGTTTGATGATTGTCTATTGAGAGAGAACTGGGTATTAAAAACGGAAGGTAAGAACTTGTGTATAGAGCAAGTAAAATGCTTACTCCCCCGCCAGCTTTCTAGCATAATTGCTAGGAACTTAAGGTAGAAGTAAACATTTGAATTTTTGAATGAATGAATAAGAAGAAAAGACCAGAAAACAATACAATTCCACATCCCAAACCTGAAAAATCTAAGGGACTGGTGATCCTTGGACGATCAACTTTCATCGATGACATCTTAAGAAAAGTTGAATATCAGCCATCAGTAGGTCCCTGAATCATTGCTTCCAGACAACCTACTGTCTCCCTTTGGGCCACAGGCTCACCATCTGTAGCCTACGCTAAGGTCCATAGTAAAATTGAAGGGACTAAGCAGAGTTTTTAAGATATTGAAAATTCGTGCCCAATTCCCTAACAAGAAGGGAATTCTTGCAATATTCGTGAAGGAAGAGGAGAAACATGGGAAACAAAGGAACCAGGATCCTCTCAAGTAGTAATTGAGCAAAGGACACCCAGTTTCCCAAATCAAGGGAGTGTTGTTAGGATCAATCCCACTTCTTCTAAACATCTTAGGGACAACTCTCTAGCTCTAGAGATCTCGGAAGGGTACTGGCATATCTTTGATCATATGGCTAATAATCCACAAGCACCCCAAACCTCTACATTACAGTATCCTATCATTGACACAGCTGTCAATGCACCCATGAAAGCTATCCCTCTACAAAATATCTCCACCTTTCATGGACTTACGTCAGAAGATCCGGGTGCATTTCTCTTTGAATTTGATGTATTATGTTGGGGTTATGATTACACCACCGATCCCTAGAAACTGAAGCTGTTTCCCTCTAAGTTAAAGGGAGTAGCCCTACGTTGGTTTATGGGACTAGGTGGGGGCACCATAAATGATTGGGACCAAATGAAAATGAATTTCCTTAAAAAATATCAGGACTATTGCAGATCTAGGGAACTAAAAGATGAGATATTCCAAATGGTAGCAAGACCTAGTGAAACGTTGGAAGAGTATGTGGAGTGTTTTCAATATAATCTCCAAAGGTCTCCCTACGCAAATCTGTCTCTGCCTGATAATGTGCTAAAAACTACACTGATTATAGGGATGAAAGACCAATGGGTATAGACATTAAATATTATGGGTAAAGGTGATATATATCAAGAAGACTATGCTAACATTATTAATTTGTGTATCAGGTTCTCAAGAGGCAGTACAAGAATGAAACCAGAAGAACGCGATATGACCACCAGGGATAGCAAAATCTCTGGTGGAAGCATTACTCGTACAGAAATCAGCAACTTGCTAGAAGATTTCAAAACAGATATCCTAGGAACTTTGACAACACAATTAGACATCATGCAAGCCAAGCAAAAGCAAGCCGAAGCAGAACACATCCTGGTAATATTTTTCCCTGGATGCAGGAAGAAGCATAGTCATAAAGAATGCCCACTAGATATAGTACAGACTTGTGCCATCTGCACTAAAGATCATGCCATAGAAAACTACCCATCGCTCCCAGGGTTAAAAGCAGTCTTCAAGGAGGCAGAGGAAGAAACAGAACTGGTCTACTCGTTAAATTAGCGTCGCCAATGGAAAACATGACAAACAGGTATGCCTACCGACCCATCTTCATTCTTTCAGCCATCGCAATATAATTCTCAGCAATACATAGGAGCTACATGGCAGAACCAGCCACCTTTTCCTAATTGGTCATAGCAAGCATTCTCTATGCCACCTTGGTCCAATCAATCAAATCAAAACAATAGTTGGACAAATTCCTCTTACTTTCCACCATTCTTGCAGAACAACACATATCCATCCTAATGGGCCCCCTCCACTTCACAAAACTAGATTTGGCAGTCAAGTTGGCAAAGACCTACAAACCAGCCAACAGGAAAAATCCCCCTACCTCAACCTACACTACCAGCACCTTACACATTACAGCAGAATCCTCAACCCAATCTACGACCACAGCTCCTAGCCTAGCCCAACCCGAATCCCAACAATAGACCAATCCAGTCAGTACAAATTATTGAAGGATCGGAGTCGGAAACTGAGTTGAGGGAGTGTAATGAACTCAAATTGAGGTCTGAATGGATAATTGAGTCAGAGGGCGATAAAAATATACAATTAGAAGAACTGTCACCTGTAGAACAAACACCTCAAACAGATAATACGGTTAAACAGAAGAGCCACGATCAAACTATGACCTCTTCTCCACCATTCCCAAAATGATTGATTATACCCCGCCCAATCAAATATCCCAATTTCGATCTTCTGAGAGAATTAAAAAATCTTTGTGTAAAAATACCCCTCCTCCAAGCTATTCAGGACATTCCAATTTATGCAAAAACTATTAAGGAATTGTGTACTAAAAAGCCTAAGACGAAAATAAAAACAACACCAATTGTCCACGTATTAGGAACTTTGTCTGATTTATTATCAGGCAGAGAAACACCGATAAAATATGAGGACCTAGGAAACCCTATAGTCACAGTACAAATAAATGGATGTTCCTTTCCCAATGCATTAGTTGATCTAGGAGCAGCCATTAATAATCTCACAACAACAACCTGTCAAAAACTTGGCATCACAGCCTTAGATCCAACTACGACCTTGTTGGAACTTGCTGACTGATCTCTTGTCAAACCAGAAGGGACATTACAGGATGTAATGATGTCTATAGATTCTTGGGAATACCCAACAGATTTCTTGATTATTAATCCTAGAAATCGGCTATATGGACATCCCCTAATTCAAGGAAGACCTTGGCTAGCAACTGCAAATTCTTATATAAGCTGTTGAATAGGTAGTATGACAATAGCAAGAGGAAGTAATGTGAAGAATATAGCTTTATATCCTCCAGCTTAGCCAAGCCTAACAATAATAAAAACTAGGAAACAACCTGTAACATATTTAATTGAAAACATTCGATCACCACTAACTGTAGCAAATGCTCTTGAATTTAAGAATCAAATAGAAGACGACATTATTAACACTTAAATTAACCACCCAGATGTCGTATCTAATCCAAAATGTCACATGATCGAAGTAGCCCTAGATAACTAAATTTAAGAAGATCCCTTAAAAGATATTAATGACCAAATAATACCAACAACAATTGTTTATAATAGCAAACCCATTGAAATTGAGTCATGGAAAGTCCTAAACATTAATAAAAACTTGGCTGACAACCAGCAACAGAGGCTTGCTCAACTCTTTAGAAAATATAAAGAGGCTTTTGCTTGGGATTACCCAGATATGAAAGGGATTGATCCCCAACTATGCATGAACCACATCTATACTAAGAAATATGCGAGACCCATTCGACAATCTCAACGGAGGTTAAATCCTCACCTAAAATTTGTTGTTAAAGCTGAACTACAAAAACTGTTAGATGTAAATTTCATCTATCATATATCTGATAGCAAATGGGTTTCTCCATTAGTGGTGGTTCCTAAAAAGAATGGGTAGTGGCGTATATGTGTCAATTATAGAGAGCTTAATAAAGCAACCCAAAAAGATCAATTTCCCCTCACGTTCATCGACTAGGTTTTAGACACATCGGTAAGTAAAAAAATCTTCTCTTTCTTAGACGACTTCAACGGCTACAACCAAATCCAAATTGCCCCTGAAGACCAGGATAAGACTACCTTCACCCACCCCTGGGGGACATTTGCTTACAGGGTATTACCTTTCGTACTGTGCAATGCACCTGCCACATTCTAGAGAGCCATACTCAGCATTTTTTTAGACTTGATAAACAAGGGACTCGAGGTGTACATGGATGATTTTACACCCTATGGAGATGACTTTGAGCCGGCATTACAGATGCTGGAGAAAGTCTTGCAAAGATGCATTACTACCAGGCTCTGCTTAAGCCACGAGAAATGCCACATGATAATGACCAAGGGCCTCATCCTGGGTCACTACATCTCAGCAGTTGGAATTCAGGTAGATCCAGCAAAAATTCAGATAATCCTCTTAATACCTACCCCGTGCACACAAACTGAGGTACGTAGTTTTTTGGGATTTTCTAGATATTATCGAAGACTTATAAAGAAATTCTCCCAAATTGTTGCACCATTATATGCTTTGACAGGAAATATCGATTTTTTTATGGACTGACAAATGTGACATTGCCTTTGAAGAGTTAAAACAGCTAGTATCGATAGCCCCAGTATTACGGGGCCCAAACTGGGATTTACCATTTTAGATTTCATCTGATGCATCAGATACGGCCATTGGAGTGGTTCTTGGCCAAGAGGAAGATAAGAAACCTTATGCAATATAATACATCAGCGAAAATTTAACTCCCGCTGAGTTGAATTACACTGTGACCGAGAAAGAGTTTCTAGTTGTACTCTATGATATTAACAAATTCAGACACTATATAACAGGATACCCTGTGGTTTTGTATACTGATCACTCTGCTATCAAATATTTAGCTAGTAAACCTATTATGAATGGAAGAGTGACATGATGGTTAATCCTTTTGTAGGAATTTGACATAACAATCAAGGATCAACCAGGAAAGGAAAATTTGGGGGCAGACTTCCTCTCACGTGTGCTAAAGACAAACGACTCGGCAGCAGTAGAAGACCAATTCCCTGATGAGCACCTATTTGTTGTAACCGTGAAAACATCGTGGTACGCAGATGTCGCGAACTAGCTAGCAATGGGAAAATTACCCAAGCACCTGAAGCCCAGTGAAAGAAAACTAATAGTACAACGCAGCACTCGGTTCTCCTAGATCGGTGGATACCTCTTTCACATAGGAGCCGATATGCATATCCGAAGGTGTGTCAGGGAAGACAAAATATTTGAAATCATAAAAGCTTGTCACGATGGACCTTGCAGTGGACATTTTGCAGACCGCGAGACTGGGCATAAATTCTTACAGATGGGCTATTATTGGCCCACCATTTTTAAGGATGCCAAGAAGTTTGTCTAGGCATGTGATAGCTGCCAAAGAATGGGTCGCCTTGGCTAGTCTAACGAGATGCCCCTACATCCACAGTTAGTCATTAAACCTTTTGAAGGTTGGGCGTTAGATTTCATTGGCCCAATAAACCTATCATCTAATCAAAAGACATATATACTAGTTGCAACAAAATATGTGACTAAACGGGTGGAGGTAGAAGCATTACCAAGGGCAACGAAGGACACAGTAATCCACATTCTTTTCCAAATTTTTGTGTGGTATGGCTTCCCTAGAGAAATAATCACAGATGAAGGGCCACAATTTGTAGCCCATAAGATCACTACTACATTAAAATATCATCATATTATGCACAGAATCACATCTCCATACCACCCGCAGGAAAACGACCAAGTAGAAAGTACCAATAAAGTAATCAAGGCTATAATAACAAAGACAGTCGCCTCACATAGACGTGACTGGGCTAACCAATTGCCAGAAGCCCTATGGGCATATCGCACGACTTGGAGGAATACCACACGATACTCCCCATATCAGTTATTGTTTGGCAAAGAACCTATCTTCCCAATAGAATTCGAAATTCAGACATTGAGGATAGCTCAAGAAGTAGGAATGGATATGAGTGAAGCACAAATTAACAGACTACATCAAATTAATGAATTGGATGAAATCTAGCTATTAGCTCTTTAGCATACTGCATTGATCCAACAACAAAGAGCAAAATTGCATGATGCCCTCATCAAGAAAAGGATCTTCCCTAAAGGTGATTGGGCACTTCTGTATGATTCTAGGTTCCAGGATTTCCCGGGCAAACTCCAGACCAAATGGTTAGGCCCCTACGAGATACAAGAGGTGCACGATAATGGCACCCACCATTGATGGGTCTAGCTACTCTTTTAAAGCAAATGGACATCGAGTATGCCTCTATCACAAACCTCTTACAAGGGAATCCTTTTGCCAATAGTTATGGGAAGATTCCACAATACAAATTCTCGCTGAAGAAGGCAACCCTTCAACAACACCAGTCGAGTGAAGAATTTATTCTTTGAAACTTGTACATAAATTTTCCTTTCCGTTTTCTTTCTATTGGATTGGATTTGCTTGGATAGTAGATTGTTTATTAATTTTTTCTCTATTTTTCCTTTGTTGTTTCCTACAGGGAACAGCTATTGTTCCCTATAGGGAAAAACACTTTTTCGTGTCTATTTTCCTCTATTGTTCCTACAGGGAACAACTGTTGTTCCCTTTAGGGAACAGCACTTTTCGTGTGCATTTTCCCATGTTGTTCCCTACAGGGAACAACAATTTTCGTGTGAATTTTTCCTTGTTGTTCCCTACAATGAAAAGTTGTTGTTCCCTCTAAGGAACAACAATTTTTTCATGCATTTTCTCTTGTTGTTCCCTATAGGGAACAGTAATTTTTGTGTGTATTTTGCCTTGCTATTCCCTACAGGGAACAATTGGTGTTCCCTATAAGGAACAACAATATTTGTGTGTATTTTCCCTTGTTGTTCCCTATAGGGAACAACAAATTTTTTTCACGTGCATTTTGCTTTGTTGTTCCCTGTAGAGAACGACTATTGGTCCCTATAGGGAAAAACAATTTTTAGCGTGTATTTCCCTTGTTGTTCCCTACAGGGAACAAAAGTTGTTCCCTACAGGGAACAAAAGTTGTTCCCTACAGGGAACAACAGTTGTTCACTATAGGGAACAACAATTTTTGTGTGTATTCCCCTTACTGTTCCCTATAGGGAACAACATCATTTTGCGTCTGTATTCTTTGATGTTCCCTACAGGGAACAGTTGTTGTTCTCTATAAGGAACATCACTTTTTTTGTGTATTTTTCTTTGTTGTTCCTTACAGGGAACAACTATTGTTCCCTATAAGGAACAAAACTTTTTGTGTGGATTTTTCTTTTGCTATTCCCTTCAAGGAACAACACCTTCTAAGTATTTTTTAGAACGTCCTCTTTCTCTTCCTTGTATAATCATCCCTAGACCATCCCAGTTCACTCTGTATGATCCTCTTAATGGCATAAAAAGTACAATACATATTTAAGGACAACAAGTATGGAGTCTACTGGAACAGGCAAATATCTTGAATACTATCATCTTTAACAAGATTTCTTTGTGATGATCGAAAAAGAAAGGACATAGTTATCTATATCACTTCGTTGTCCTCATTTCCACTATAAACCAAACTGATTAATTATTTGTACCATTTTGGTTCTCCCCTTTCCCGTATAACTCTCTCTGTGTATTATCAATAACATTATGGGTATATTTTTTCAATTGATATGTTCAAACTTCTTCCGCCATCCCTACTCTTAAGGAGTGATGAGCCACCCTCTATGTATAAAATGGGGAGTGTAAAAAAAATAAAAAATAATAATAATAATAATAATAATAAGATATATATATATATATATATATATATATATATATATATATATATATATATATATATATATAGTCACTAACAGTTTTATGCTTTTTTCCACAGATGGAGGATAGGAGGTCTCATCACGAGCCAGCCTACCATGATCATAAGGAAGGAGCGAAGTGGCATTCCCACTATGGCCACCACACCAAGGATATGATCCAATGGATGCATAAACAAACAAATTCCTTGGAAACAGGAGGTCTCATCATGAGCTGGCCTCACCACTTTTGCTACTTCCCAGTGAATGGCAATGTGTTCACCTGGTTACCATGCCAATACATTAGTCTCTACTTGGACATCATAAGGCACTTCCCCAATTATACATAGAAGACCATGGTTCCCAAGGGTTAGAAAGCAACTCTGTCGAGGCTATGGACCCCTGCAGGCAACAAAAGCTCTACTGATGGTATTAAAGCTTTATTTTACATCAATAATTATTATAATACCCTCTTCTTATGTTTTTATCTTTTCTATGGAGAGATTATGTCCATAATGTACCTTGAACCTTTATGCATGAGTATGCTTTTTTTAAATCAATCACAATGGTTTTAAGTGGAATAATGGCTGTAAAATACTATTTCCTGCGTATGTTGTCTCTTTTTCTTTATCATATCACATCATAGTATCCTATCACTTATTGATAATTCTCGGTACACACCTTGATTTCACCACTCCAATATCCTTTATGATCCTTTCATCAATATGCGTACCTTGCCAATCCATCACCCCTGTACTTCGTCGCCAGCACATTATCCTTTCACTCATTCGGTCGTAGGCAACCTATTATCTCGAAGGGGGTCGGGGACCTCCAATGTACTTATGCATGCACTGTCATATTTTTATTGGACTTTGTAGAACAATACAACATTCCATGATCAAAGAGCATGTGGCATTATAACAGTCCTCAATAATGGTATTTATGTTTATAAAGTATCACCTAATAGAGCCATTGTAACCATTTGTTGTTCCATCACTTGGCTCTGTTCATCGTTGTGCTTTCCCCACTACACTTATCATTTGTATAATTCAAGCATTATGGGAGGAAGAACTGTGCGCTGAGAACCTCTAATATTGGTTGTTTTCGATGAAGCCAGGGAAATTTTAGCTCGAGCAGGATGGATAGCATACTTTACGAGATTTCAACCACCCAATTAGGAAATTGCCATCGAATTCTTACGGAATCTACAGAATGGACAATCGGTGGTAAGAGGTAGACAAATCACTGTAACAGACACTGTGATAGCAGAAGTGTTTGGGTTGCTGGCAGAAGGACCAGTATGGGTTGGTAAGTGATTGAAGCTGCATGAAGCTATCAAGGTTTTCAAGGACAAAGGACTGGAGCTAATCAAGAATGGAAAAGGTGTTCAACCATCTTCTCTTGGAGAACCATGGGGAGAATTGGCATGAATCATCCAGAACAACATTACTTGCAATGGGTGTAAATACTCGGTAAGGCCACAACAACTCAAACTTTTAGCAGTTTTAAAACGAAAGTGCTTTGTTAATTTACCTTCATTGTTGAATTCTTTATTGCATGACACTGCCGAGAGGCTAAGACGGTCCCAATACATAGAAATAGTAGTTAGCCACCACTATCTGATCAGTTTAATAGTTAGTTATAACCTTGCCCAACAACAATCAATCTGGGATAATCTAATATTAGCTCTCAAAGGAGGTTTAGCCCTGCTAGCACCTACCATGTTCCAAAAAGAAAGAGGATAGCCCTTTCAAGGAACATACCTCACAAGCACATACGATCCACAAGGTTGAGGTAAAAACTAGGAGCGTCTGAAAATCCTCAAGGCAACGTCAATCAACCCATAGAATTATCTAGCCCAGTAAGTGAACGATACTTGCAACTAGAGTTATAAGGATAGGATAACCCTAAATCAGACCATAAGGAAGGAACATGGCATTTTGAAGATGAAAAAAGAAACGAATTTGGATTTTCCCCAACACCAAATATGAGCCCCCAAGATGATCTATTGCACGATTTCGAATTGGCCCAGGTCTTGGCCAACATGAATGTTTACATGCAACCTGAAAGCCCACTCAATCTTAAATTAGGAGCAACCCAATATCTTGGGAATTCTGGCAATACCAAAATTATATCTCCCTCAAAAGATGCAAGCCATGAAGTGGAGATAGATGCAGAGGCCATTCAGGAAGAAGAGAACCAATCTGGTGACATGCTCCTAGTGGAAAATAGCTAGGTAGGCCTAAGTGTAGAGAACATAGACCAAGAAGAAGAAGTAGAGACAGAGATAATTTGGGAAGCTGATAATCAATTAGGAGATAAGGTCTTATTAGAACAGAGCTAGGGTGAGCAACCAGGCTCCTTAGAAGCATAAACTATTAACAAGACTGTCAACAAAACCGTTTCTCCTCCAAAAAAGTTTAGAGCAAAATTGAAAAAGCTTAGGAAAGAACAACAGAAGCTTCGCAAAACAGTCAAAAGGCTCAGAAGAAAAATAAAAGAAATATCAGTGGGAAAGTTTCTGGATGAAACCCCAAAGAGAGTAAACGTGGCTATACAGACAGAGTTATATGAAGGTAGGGCTATAGGGACTCAAACTGAGCCCATACCTACTCAACCAGTCATCACTCAAGAGAAACAACATGCAATTTTAGTAGACGTAGCTACTCAGATAGAGGATGTACCATCTTATAGCAGGGCTACTCAGGCGGAGGCTTGGACCTCCCATAATAAAGAGATTCAGACAAAAAAAATCCTTTCTCATAGCATAAGCACTTAGACAAGCATACAAGCTAAATATGTCATGACACACAATGACCCCATTATACTAAATCTGCAGGAAGAATTAGCACAAGCTCAACTCGCGTCAAAATGGCTTGAACAAGAAACCATTTCCCGGCAAAAATATCAAGAGCTGCAGAGACAACTTCAGAAAATGAATGCAAAAGAAAGTGAGAATTTCGACAGATACAGAAAAGAAAAAGAGAAAATAGAGAGAATTAAGCTCAAACTAGATAGGGTCATAGGTCGGACAGACACCATCTTCTCATTATATACAGATGTCTTAGCATGCAGGTTTTCCCGCCACCAATTATGCCTTGTTTTTGTTAGAACGATACTTGATGTTGAAATTTAAAGCTATGAGAGCTGGAAAACCAATTGAATTAAAAACAGTTGAAGATTTTATAAATTGTTGCAAATAGCACGGTGTAAAGGTTCAAAGGCTTCTTTGTGAATTTGACCTGCCCAATTTTGTATTAGAGAACGAGGTGGAAAAGAACCCTAACCTTTTGTGGGAAATGTTCAATTCCAAGCCTTTATCTCGTTTGCAGTTAATCAACTTAAATGATTTAAATCTCATAACGCATTCCAAAGACAAGAACATGGATTGGATCTTTGGGTAAGAAGTGAACCCAAGCACCCTTTGCAAATGCTTACCAACCATAAGAGTCTGATGACAAGGGAAGGGGTGATTAAAATTTTAGGGCCTGTTCATAAGGAGATAGTACATAATGGAGTATCATATTTTCAATCCATTCAAGAAAGTTCTTTGGCTGCATCCAAGCTCCGGTGGACAGTCTCCACTAGTAGTGTGCAGGATAGGGAGCCATTTAATTACAGAAATTTTAAAGCAGTTGCGGCCCGTTTTTTCACCTATAGCAACCTCATTTTAAGAGAAAAACCTTATTGGTTAGGATGTTGGTTTTGTAGCCCCATCATTTGGTATCCTCCTAAAGGTTATAGGGCTATCTATGATTTGCCGGAAGGAAAGGATGTTGGCAATATGACACAGATTTGGCACTATGACATAGATGTTGTTCTTGATGGAAACTCTCACAGATGATAGATCACAATTCAGGCTCACAGAATGAAGAAAGATAGGTATACTTAGGTTCCCATTAACCAAGCCGCATGTACACATGGGTTAGCAGACCAAAAGGCACGTATGCGTACACACACACTTTCACGAAAGGAAAGGTGCATACATGTTGGAAAACTTGGTTTTTATCTATGGTATTTGGTCCATGGTATTGTGACCCATGGTATTGGTCCAAGTTATATTGTCCGACATGTTGACCCCAGGTATTTGGTCCAAGGTATTGATTCTAAGTGGTTTTAGACCATGGTATTGAGTAAGGCCTAAGACTATAAAAGGAGGAGAAGATCATTAGGCAAAGGCACTCATGAATTGAATATCTAATGAAGAGCAAGATCTAGATTACAAGTTATTGGGTTATGGCGCACAGCTAGATCTGAATCAAGGATGAACCTAAGCACTTGATGAAGGATAAGTTCTATTTATGGGTCAAGATCTTAAGGCTTGAAGAGAAGTATCTTTGTGTGGTTTTTGATATTTTATCTTAATAATTGGCACATGTCGTAATCTGTAAATATGATGATCTAGGTATAATAGATGTCTGAATAATTGTAAAGGTTAAATCATCACTTACAAATCTATACACAGGTTCATTATAGCAAAGGCACGTATACACGTCAGTTCGGCAATTCAAAAGTGTGTATGTGCAAGTTTGCCTAGATACAAGTGCATATGCATGCAAGTTCGTCATATTGAAGTAGCGTACACCTCATAAAATATGCTTTAGCTACTTCTGATTATTGTTGCAGTGTTCTGGGTTCTAGCTTGGGTTCTGCTTACTGTTACTGTATTCTAGTTACAGCATTTAGAGAAGTGATTGTTTAATTCAGTTTTGGTTAGCGCAGAGGATATTGGTTGATGCAGATATATTTGACGTTTGATTGATGTTATTGATGGATCCAGTTTGAAAAATTATGAAACGTGGTCCCTAGAAGAAAAGAGAATGTTGTAGCCTTCTGTAGGTCAGCACCTACGTACTAGTACATCAGCTAGTGCAAGAGCTAGGGGGTTGTAGCTCCCTTCCAGGAGAAGGTGGAGAACGAGAGAAGGTTGTAGCCTTCTGCAGGTAGAAGCCTGCATACTGGTATAAGAATGCACCAATACAAAATATTGTAAAAAGAAGTTTCTTATTAAAAGAAAGATAGAGACGATTGCAGCAGGTGGTTTTCACCCACATTAGGTTTCCACCTTATATCTTGTGTTCATGTGTGTGACTAGCTGTTTTGTTTTTACTACTTTTGGTCACTATTTATATTGTTTTGTTGCACATATTAAAGATCAACATATGAAGAATTAACTAAATTATAAGTTTACAGGGTATACGCTAGTTTCCTTATATACAGTTGCGTATACACACAAGTTTCATTAAGTGAAGTAGTGTATATGAATCAAAATATGGAAATGAAACATTATTGACTTGCTAATACTGATTCAACCCC